>PISX010000200.1:0-152174 GCA_004024625.1 Mellivora capensis
AAAATTATTTACCCAGGCATTTGGATTTACAAAGAGAAAAACGAGTTATACCTTGGATACAGTTGCTAATAAATTGTCCTGGATACCCTATGTACTCAGTGCATTTTAGCTGATCAGCAGGCTGGCGGATGAAGGTCTATCTCTCTCAGACAGCTGGAGAGGCATAATGGAAAGGCACTGGTCTAGGAGCCAGAAGATCAGATATCAGCTCTGCTGTGTCCCTGGGAAAATCTCTCAGCCTTTATAACTCTCAGTGTTTTCATCTGTAAAATAGGGTAAAAATATCTTCTGGCCTGTCCTGCCGGATTATTAGAAGAGTCAGAGGAGACTGCATGGGAAAGCATTTTATAAATGCCAGGCATTCATAATATAATTCGACTTAACTAGTAATTGATATTCTCCTGCTTGAAAACCACTTTTTCAGAAACTAAGGCAATTAGTTGTGGCAGTTCAGATATATCCCGAAGCTAAATTTGACACAAAAACATCAAGTTCAAAGGCCCAAACCATGCGTTCTGTCCTTAGGCCTGAAAATTATCCAATGGTTCCCAAAGCTGGGGTCAGTCAGTTGGTGCCTCGGGATGGTAGCAGGAGCCTCCCAGTGACACGCGGCTCTATCTGGGGACCAGTTTTCCCCTGACCTCAATATCACCGTGTTTAAGCTGTCATGAGTTAAAAGCTATTGCTAAGAAAAATAAGGCAGGGGCAAGACCTGGGGCTCAGATACTCTAGTCAGGTTAAGTCACTGTTGGGAGTTGGGAAACATTTTCAACTATGGTTCTCATGTTTATTTAAATTGATTTTAGCCTTCAGGTAAACCATTAACCTACTTTAGGAGTGACCAAGTTAGAGTAATAATGTAGTTTCTCAATTCAGTTATGAACTGGGCCTGCTATGTACGTAGCACACGAATGAATGAATATGCTATCGCTTTGTCACCTAGGCGTTCAATCCGGGCAGAAGTTATTTTGCAGAAGGTCATAGCCTCATCTTATGTTTGTCTCATTTTTGATGGATGAGGGGATGCAGCTCTATGAGAATGTGACTGATGGAATGGAACCGGCTTCAACATTAGCATCAGGAAAGCATTCTCATTTTGAGTAGTTAAAATTTCAACTTTCAATCTTCAGATATCAAACATCAAAGAGAGTTTTCTATAAATGAGCTGATACTTTTCCCTGCCACTGCCACCCCACAGCCACATTAGATCTAGAAGCGAAGACATGGGCACGGGAGTTTGGCTGTTTCTATTAACAGGTTGGTTTGCACCTCTAGATAAAGATGTCTGGGGGAGTCCAAACCTCATTTACCATGAGGCTCCTTTTTATTTTTCCACTTGTCTTCTATATTGTATAACACAACACAGGTAAACAGCATAGATTCCCAGGCTGAGAGCAAGCAGTAAACTAGCCCAAGTTTATAAGAAGTCAAGCAATGGAGAAGCAGAAATTGTAATTAAACCCAGGGAGCGGGAATGTAAAAAAATGCTATGTTTTAATTAGCTCTACCTCTTTCAGCCTCCTGACAGTTGTCCAGTTATCCTCTACTTCATTACCAAGAGCTTGTTCAAGTAAAACAATAATAAAAATTGGCTTTTTTAACTTTTAACTTTTTTAACTTTTACTGATAATTCTAAAAACTAATTTTATCCATTTATTTCAGGCTCTTCTCCTAAATGTTTTATTATTCCTAGTTATTCTTTGTAAGTGACCAAATAGCAAAGGTAAGTCAAATCAATAAATCAAATAGCATAGACAGAAAGAGATGAAGATCAAAGGGGACAAACTTTCAGTTATAAGAAGAGTAAATTCTGAGGCTCTAACATACACCATGGTGATTATAGTTAATAATGCAGTATTATTGAGAGTTGCTGAGAGTAGATCTTAATCATTCTCATCATCCATTAAAAAAAAAGAGAGTGAACTCTATGAGGTGAGGGATGTGTTAATTATCTTGATGCTGAGAAACATTCCATAATATATATGTCTATCAAATCATCATATTATACACCTTAAGTACATACAATTATATTTGTCCATTATTCATCAGTCAAATGGGGAGTGGGGCTGGGGGGCAATACAGCTAACCTCTGAGTATTAAAGTACTGGCCCCATAATCACAACTCCACAGAGTTGCTTATAAAATCTACTGAAAATTCATCCTGTACCTATCTTTACTTTAAGTACATGGGGCCTTAAAACATTCTAAGTCAGATCCCAGATGTTGCTTGCCTTCCAACTAATGACTTTATTAAACATCTCTGATGGATGTTGAGGGTTTGTTTCTTTTTTTTTTTTTTCAGTTCCACAGAATAGGGGAAAGACAGCACTTACAGTTCTGTTCCAGTACATTGTGCTACTAGTTGGCCTCAATCCTGACCTAGACAGAACATCTAAAAGCTGAAAATTAATTTAGAGTCTATTCCAGGTCAGGCCTTGGAATCTTTGCTGAGAAGACCTATTAATGCCAACTTCAACAGAAATAAACACAAGCCCATTAAGAATTGGACTAAGACCATCAGTCATTTAACATAAGACAAATAGCAAAGCCTATCAAATCACGAACTTACCAACTCAAAGCGGAGTACAAGTAGCAAATCCAAAATGTCATGGTGGGTAATAATCCATTAAAAGGTATAGAATTTACACATTATCAACAAAGAAGTCAATATACTATTAAAGTAACAGACTAGAAAATTCTAAAAGTAATGATTTTATGATACAATTTGAACCAAAAATGCTTCTAAGTAACATATTGTTATTTAGGACATTTCACTAAAAACTCTCCTTTGTACTTGGCACAATTTAAGATACAGACAAAGATACATAACCCAGATGTGAATGTGTCCATTCACATCTGGGTTATGTGAAAACGTTATTATCCTAAAAACAACTGTAAACTAAAAACATTAAAACACAACTAGTAAGCTACTAGCTTAATATTTTAAACACTTTCAAGTATATTCATAGATGGAGAAGTGTATAAGGTTATCAAGTAAGTACAGGATTTTCTTGACAATAAATCCTAGCAGAATGAAGCTCATTTATACTCATTTTTGAATATCTAAACCACCGATTTAAATTAGCAAACTATATTATAGAATCATGATGCAAGCATGTCCTTCGTGGTTTATAAATAAATATTTTAGACACATCTTTGAATCCACATGAGAACTGGATTAGAACACTACTTTTCTGGGGTCTGTCCCACCTTCAGAAGGGGCAGGTCCAGACTAAAAGTCTGTCTTATGCAGCTTACAGATAGGGACACTAGTGTTTTCACTTGGGCAAGTCATGCTTCTGCTGCAAGGTGCACTGATATTTCAACATGTGAGTAAATGATAAGGGGAATGAGGCCAGGACTGGGCAGGGACAAAGCTGGGAGAAACTGACCCAGCTATAGGACTGGTGCCCAAGGAGGTAGTCTACAGTCAAATGACTAGTCCAAAAGGGCACAGAGATCTTCGTGCTTGGCTGTAGCAGTCATCAGTATCTGAGATCCACTGAGCAAGTAAAGTCTGGCAAAATGAGGTTTTAGGGACTATGTGATCTGCTGAGACAGATGGGTCTGTCACCGTAGAACCTGCATCAGTCAGGGTCCAAGAGGAATGATCCGTCATACTCTGGATAATTCAAGAAGGTTTGATAAAGGAACTATTCTAAAATGTAGGACTAAACCAAAGGGTAAATGCAATACCACAATACCCAGCTAGACTGTAACCATCATAGGCCAGGCAGGGTGAGGAGTGGGAGCATTTCATGGAATCTGGAAGCAGAAGACACCTAGAGAAGGTGTCACCTCCGCGGAAGGAGGTAGACAGCTAGAGGTAACCCCAGAGGGAAGGAACTGGTAACATAACTGCTCCTATCTTATCCAGTCCCTCCCTGGGATCTCCCACCAGGGCTCCCCTTTGACCAAACCCAGCTAGAAGTTGGAAGACAAGTATCAGTGGGTCTACATATGTCAGTATGGGAGTGAGGGAGGGGGAGAGATTTGAAGTGGAAAAGGGTGAAGAGGGGTCTGGCAGGACAAACAGAAGAATGACAGCACACCTGGGAGGGTATTCTATTTCAAACAGCATCCCCCAAAATATCTGAGAGTCTGGGGATGAGGGTCCAGTTTCTGGAGAAAGGGGTCAGCAGAGTGAAACAGGATACTGGAGACTGAGTCAAAAAAAGAAAAAGAGAGAGAGAAAGAAAGAAAGAAAGAAAGAAAGAAAGAAAGAAAGAAAGAAAGAAAGAAAGAAAAGGGGAGGAGAAAAAAAAAAAGGTCAGGGGAGGACTCCACCCCCATAGGCAGTCAGGATGCCAAGCAGAAAACCAAGGCATAAGTATGCAGGCACAAGTTATGCCAGGGGCGTGGGAGGAAGGAGAAGTCTCCAGGCATGCTGGAGGACTGCCTACAGAGCAGAAAACTCATTCTACATCGAATCCACTGATGTCTTTGGCACCGAGTGTCCGTCCTTCCTGGGTCAGAATGGACATAAGGACAAGTCAGGGCTGAGTCTGTCTGTCCTCAGAGAGCCTGGGAAAGAAAGGCGGTGACAGTGCCATTGAAGACTGCATCACAAGGATCCTTGTAGGTAATGGGTGGCGCTTTCAAACTGGAAAAGGTGAAGGGAGTAAACAAAGGTGTGGGAAGAGCTGTAGCCGGAGACATGTCCTACCTTCAGCTGAGGAACAGCACCTGTTGTAGGGGAGGAAAGCAAGGGAAGGAAACCAAGAGGACATGTCCCTGGACCTCACCCTCCAACCTGCTCACATCTCCTGGAGGATTCCCCGTAGAACAAACCCAGCCAGAAACCAGAGAACCAGGTGGGCATGGACCACGCTGGTCAATTTTGTGAGCCATAAAATAGGATGGAGAAGGGCAAGCCGAGCGTGTCACGGGTTAACAGAAGATATCCAGCCCAGACTTACAACATAATCTTGGTGAAAAATGACAAGGGCCTCCCCATGAGATACTTACTGATGACAAAGGGGGGAAAAAATCATAATTTCACAGTAGAGAAATTAGCAGACTCCACCTTGACAAAAGTAATCAAGTTGATATCACTGGTCATGGGGCCAACTGACAATGCCTCCCTACGGGATTTGCTGTGCAGAGCACACATCGCGTCCCTGTATGCGTGCCAGAAATGCGTACCTGAATCCGATCGTGAGGAATCAGCAGACAAACTCAAGTTGAGGGACAGTCCACAAATAACTGGCCTGTCCACGTCAAAAATGTAAATGTCATGAAACAGAAAGAAAGACTGAGGAATTGTCCTGGTGAAAGTTGGCTGGAGAGGCAGGACCACTGTGTGCTGTATGTGATACAGGGTTTTCTTCTGCTGTGAGCAGATTATAGGACAAACTGGTGATACTTGAACTACATATTAAATCACGTAACTATTATATCGATGTTCATGTCCTGATTTTGATTCTTGGACTGTGGTTCTGGAATAAAAGTCCCTTGTCTTTAGAAAATACATCATGAGGTATTGGGGGGTAAAGATGCTCATGCCTGCTTTCAAACAGTTCAGAAAGAAATACATAGAAAGGAAGGAAAAAAATATCATAAAACATTAACATTTGGGGAATGTGGGTGAAGGGTATGTGGGAGTTCTTTTACTATTTTTCACATTTTTTCTTTAAGTCTGAATTATGTCAAAATAAAAGAAAAAAATGAAAATGATGAGAACTCTAACTGGACCAATAGCAGTGGGACTAGAGAGGAGGCCATACACAAGGAATATGTGGGAGGTAAATTGAACAAGATGCAAGTGACTAATTATATGGGAGGGGTCCACGGTGACCAGGAGATTTATGGTTGTGTTCACTGCATAGTACAGATGTCATGATTTTGATACTTTTAATGTGCCCTAGCCATAGAATCCAAATATCTATTTCTATAACTTATTTATTTTATTGCATCGACGTTGGATTGGCATGGTCAATTAAGTATTCTTAAATCTAAAACAAGATCCTAAATTTCTATCTCATCAATAGTAATAAGAGAGTAATGCTTTTCCCAGGAGAAGCAAGCAATTGTAAATTCACCCCGCACAGAAAGAAAGAACGCCCCTGGCAAACCAGTCTTTCTTCTCCAATCTCCCCCAGGGTACAGGAGCCAGAGCTCTTTCAAAATAGCATATGAACATTTAGAATCCAAATGTAACTCAGACCTATGAGAGAGCCGTTAGCTGGAACCGACGGGGGAAGCAAGCTGTGAGAGAGAACATTCCAAACTCTTCTATCCTCATGGAAAACATTTTCTTCCAGTTCAGAGTTGAAAAAGAAGGTCACATATCTTATAGGCTTCCATCAATCACTACTGGGCCTCAGTGTAAGCAATTAACAGCATTTCTCTGACCCTCCGTGTGCCCTATTGCAGCAAACAAGGCCCAGTTGTTTAAGGCATGGTTCATCCAACAAATGTGTACTGGGCACCACCATTAACATCAGCCTTATCGTAAGTGTCAGATAACCTGCCTTCTGCAGGAAACAGCATTCAGCATACTGCATTTCTGCCGTATTTCTTAAGTTGGTGTAAGCTTTGTGGGACTAATTGTGAATACGGATTTAAATGTTTAAGGAATGTGTTCTATCATGTCTGTTTTTATTACTCACAGACCTAGTAAGATGTTAATTATTACTAGAACATCCATGGATTCTATTGAACAACTTGCCACTAGTACCTAGGAAGCTTAACCGCACCCACAACAGGCGACGGGGCTGAGAAGGGAAAAACACTGAGTTGAAAGAAACAATTGGTTACTAACTGATGTTATTTTGAGAAGCTTCAAGAAGGTATCGTTACCCATAAATTCTGCTGTATTACCATTAAAACATCCCTGTCTTTGAAATAACCACACCTACAAAGGTCTCCATTAAAATACCACTACCTGGGTGCCTGGGTGGCTCAGTGGGTTAAGTGGCTATCTTCGACTCAAGTCATGACCTCAGAGTCCTGGGATCGAGTCCCCCATCGAGCTCCCTGATCAGCAGGGAGTCTGCTTCTCCCTCTGTCCCTCCCCACTGCTTGTGCTCATGTTCCCTCTCTGTCTTGCAAAAATAGATAAATAAAATCTTTTAAAAAATAAAGTGTTAACTACCCTTAGGCATGTCGATAATAGAGGGTAAATCAGTTTTAATATTTTATGTTTATTTTATTTAATATTTAATATTTTATTTAATACTGTAATATTTAATATTTAGTCGATATTAAATACTGTTAAGGGTGAGGGTAACATAGAGTATTTTGGGGTCTGAGGCTAGAAGATTTTGAGATGGAGGAAAGAGCCAAGAATAGGGAAGTGCCAAATCCTAGGAAAAAGGAAATCTGTGTACTTCACAGCTTTCGCTCAGGCCAGCCCTGGAACTAAGGTCATGAGTGTATGGGTGTGTTTTCTTTAACTTTGTCCAGCAATTTTTTTCCAAGGCCACAGTCTACATCCCCAAACTTAACACAAACACACTGTATCAGAAGGAAAATTGAGGAACAAGAATGTGGAGACTCAAATAGTTACTAAAAAATTCAGAGCACATGCCCACTGACATCATCCTTTGAATATGGAAAATAGCACCAAAATCATTAAGTAACCAAGGATATTTGCTTACCTTCCCTATTTGCTTACCTTCCTATGACCTGCCATTTCCAGCATTCCTTCTCTACCAAAAACAAAGGTTTTTGTGGGGTTTTTTCTAATTACATAAAAAGACATCACTGAAGTCTGTGGCAGTTTGTAAGAATCCCACCAAATGTGAGGCTGAACATCTTCAATTAATTTTCAAAGGACATTTTCTTCCATGGAGATATGTTTGGGATTTCAGGACTCAAAGCATTATACCTTCAGCCTTATTTTCAAACTAAGCATTCTTCTTTAATTTCTCTCGTCATAGAGAGTGTGCCTATGACAGCAGCTCCCTGGGACCCGTGTCTGATCACAGCCCACAGGCCAGCAGGAGGGATCTTCCAAGCCAAAATCCAGAGGTAGACTGTACATATTCTCATGAACACCACTCTGGGAAAGAACTCACATTAAATCACTTTAAAGTGCTGCATCTCTTGCACTCCGATAACTTCCATTTTAATTTTCTTCTTTAGTGATCAAAAAAAGAGCAAAGGAAAACTTACCATCATTTTCTCCTCCTACTTTGCTCCTGGAACTATATTTCTCAACTTTTCCTATCTTGACTTTTTCATGAAAGCAGGTAAACCCTTAGAAATACACATCTGTATTCACAGCCTGAAACTAATATAAGGTTATATGCCAATTCTACCTAAATAAAAAAGTTTTAACTTTAAAAAATGAAGAAGAGAGATGTAAATTTTATAAAATCCAACAGGGGGGACGCCTGGGTGGCTCAGTTGGTTAAGCGGCTGCCTTCGGCTCAGGTCATGGTCCCAGCGTCCTGGGATCGAGTCCCACATCGGGCTCCTTGCTCAGCAGGGAGCCTGCTTCTCCCTCTGCCTCTGCCTGCCACTCTGTCTGCCTGTGCTTGCTTGCTCTCTCTCCTTCTCTCTGACAAATAAATAAATTTTAAAAAAAAATTAAAAAATAAAATAATAAAATAAAATCCAACAGGGTCCAGTTCTGGTCAGGTCCCATGTATATAAAATGTTGTGATGCTTTCTATCTCATAGGGTCATGGTACCAGTGAAGTTATATCATACATGTTGATTATCTGGGACATAGCAGATGCTCAGTAAATGGTAGCTATTGTTTTCTAAGACCTGCATTTTTACACTTGGCAGATCAAAAGCAGGATAGAGCCTGATGATGGTGAAAACATTGTGAGACTGTGTATGCCTCTTTACAACGTACAATATATTTTTACACCCGGGATCCCACAATACCCCAGTGAGGTGGCTGAAATGGTATTGTTATATTATTTCTCTAATGTTGTGAACAAATTGCCACAAATTTAATGAACTAAACAACACAAATTGATTATCTTACAGTTCTGTGTGGCAGAAATCCAACAAGGGTTTCGTCAGGCTAAACAAACGTGTCAGCAGGGCTGTGTTCCTTTCTGGAGGCTCCGGGGGAGACTCAGTTTCCTTGCTTCCTCGGGTCTTTGGCAGATTTTAGTTCCTTGCAGTTGCAGGACTAAGGTCCCCATTTCCTTGCTGACTGTCTGCAGAGAGCGATTCCAGCTTCTGTAGGCTGCCCCATTCCTTGGCTCATGCCTCTCCCCTCCTCACAGCCAGCAACATTAGGGTCAGTCCTCATATATCCTCCTGCCTCATCTGCCATTTTTCTGATTTCAGCCAGGAAAAGTTTTCTGCTTTAAGGGTATATGCGATTATATTGGGCCCACTTGAATAACCTTGGAGAATCTACCCATCTCAAGGTACACATCTGTAATCACATCTGCAAAGCCCTTTTTTTTTTAATTTTTTTTAAATTTATTTATTTGTCAGAGAGAGGGAGAGAGAGAGAGCGCGAGAACAGGCAGAGTGGCAGGCAGAGGCAGAGGGAGAAGCAGGCTCCCCGCCAAGCAAGGAGCCCGATGTGGGACTCGATCCCAGGACACTGGGATCGTGACCTGAGCCGAAGGCAGCCGCTTAACCAACTGAGCCACCCAGGCATCCCTGCAAAGCCCTTTTTATCATGTAAGGTAACATATAGACAGGTTTCAGGGATTAGGACATGGCCATCTTGGAGAAGGGTAGGGGGTTGATCATTAATTTGACCTTCACAGTTATCATTACCCACATTTTACAAAGAAGAATGAAGATCAAAGAGTTAGATAAGAGTCTTGCAAGGACACACAATAAGTAACAAAGAATGGATTCAAATCCCAAAATTGTTTTATTCCAAACCCAAGTCAATGTTCTTCCAATAGACTGTCTTGTTTCTGGAAGGCAACTCAGCATTTACCCTCTTGCATTTTTTCCCCCTTTCCCACCCCCATGTAAACCCACACTTCCATTAATTATATTTTAAGCTGGCATTCTTGGGGAATTAACACACTTTCCAAAGCTTCATGGAGAAGCCAAAGTTCAGAGGCATTCCTACTCATTTTGTAATTTTTTCCAAGGCTTACACCATGTTGAAAGTATTATTTGCCAGCAATTGGGCACTTTCATCTACAACTGTGAAACGTTTCCTGATTGGTTGAGTACTAAAGGAAGTTTACATCATGGTATATGTGGGTTATTTCAATTTTTCTCAAAAGATGTACTTAGAAATTTGATACCAAAATGTTTAATATTCATTTAAGACAGTACCAGTCACTTTGCATTTCCTAGAAAATATCTCTAGCCTTTTTTCTTGTTAGTGAAATTTAGAAGCATAATTTAAATTTGTTTTAGGGACACCTGGGTGGCTCAGTCGGTTAAGCTTCGAACTCTTGGTTTTGGCTCAGGTCATGATCTCAAGGTCCTGGGTCGAGCCCCTCATCAGGCTCCATGCTCAGTGTGGAGTCTGCTTGTCCCTCTACCTTCCCTTTTGTCCCTCTTTCCACTCATGCTCTCCTCTCTCTCTCTCAAATAAATAAATAAAATGTTTAAAAATATATAAATAAATAGATCAACTTTAGTGTGATTTCAGTCAACTAGCAAGTGTTTATGAAGTCCATTAATAAATATGGAATGTCAATCAGTAAACAATTCAAGGGAATACGTGATTAAGTGGCAAATTGTGCGGCCCAGACTGTACTTTGAAACTGCCTTCCTGAAATACAAGGAGATTCTTCTAATTTGAAGAGAAGATGCTCATTAGAGAAAGATGGACAATAAGTTCTGGTTGATTGTATGCAGAAATCATCTGCATCTGATCACCATCAAACATATACAAAGATAATCATAAAATAAAAGTTTTTATTTTTTAAAAAAAATCCTGAGCTATAAAAGTCATTAGTTTAATGCATTTTGAAAGAATTATAAATAATTACAAAATAAAATTAGTAAAACTCATTTTTTAAAAGGACCAGGCCAAAGAGTAGATGCAGAACAAAGAGACTTTAAGATTTTTGAGACTTTGAGGAGAAAGTGGGACTAAGGAAAAGTTAGTCTGACAATAGTAACTCGTCTGAGCTGTAAGGTCAAGAAAATAAGGACAGGGAAACATCCAGATGCTTTCCCACTATCTAAGTCTGTGATAATGAAGGCAGTGTAATCTTAGAGTTGATGAGCTCTGGGAGCAGACAAATAGTTTAAATCCTGGCTTTGCCACGTACCAACTGTTTGTCTTTGGGCAAGACACTTGATTATTCTAAGACTCAGTTTTCTCATCTGTAAAATGGGGGCAATAATCCCCTTCATGGACTTGTCATATCTAAGAAGCACATAGCATCTGGCACATAGAAAACATTCGATTTTCTTGTAGCTGTCATGATCATCATGACTATTAAGAAGGGTAGCAATGGAAATGGAAAGAGAAGAGACAGAGGTCATTTTGAATGCAATGTGATGAGGACACGGTAAAAGACTCCAGACTTTCTAACTGATCATGGAAGCTGAATTATTAAGGAAGTTGGTGGGGCCTAAAACCTGGCTCGAACTAGACCTTCACTCCAAATGCATCGCCCTCAATCAGTTCTATCCACATAAGGCAAAATATAGTCAGAACCATACTTAGAAGACTTTGGATTTAACAGCATTGTCCAATAGAACTTTCTACAGTGAAAGAAGTAGTCTTTATCTAAAAGGTCCAATATGGTAGACACCAGCCACACAAGCCACATGTGGCTATTGAGCCCTGGAAGTGTGGCTGGTGCAACTGAGAAACTGATTTTTTAAGTTTAACTTCATCTTATTAATGTAATTAACAAATCTAATTATAATTCCATTTAAACAGCTGCATGTGGCTAGTGGCTACCTCCCCTAGGTACTAGCTTAGCTGCTATCATATCCCAGACAGTGTGAAGGCACACTGGGTATTGCTGGCTGCTGGCTGTGAATACAGAAGATATATTTGAAGGATCTTCTCAAAAGTAGGAGTAGATCACAACAAAAGCTGAGTTCAGCCCTGATCATCTCAGGGCTAGGAAGTTCAACTCCTCATTTGACAATTCAAAGATAACTATTGAATATGTTCACATTACCCAACAGTTTACATAAATTTGAAGGATGGGTAGAGAAAAGGAACTGAGTTAGGAGATAAGAAAACATGGGAGACACTGAAGACAAAAGACCATCTTCCAATCAGAAGAAGTTTGGGTCCATCTGCTCCTCTCAGTCTCTGGATAGAAACAGAGCTAATGGTGAAGGAAAAGGGAAATAGTTCGATCTCACTTCCTCTTTTTGCCTTCCCTATCTATTCTTCTACTTCACTTCCAAACTTAACCGTTTGACTAATTGCTTCCCTCTCCTACCTCCTTCCACAGTAGTGATAACACAGAAAGAAACAGGCATTCTGGGAAGCTTCTTTTGTCTTTCGTAAGTAGAGTAGAAGAAACAGAACTGGACAGATCGAGAAAGTGAACTAAAATTTGCAGTTGAAACAAAGGCTTCAGCTGATCTTTGGGGGAGCACTTAGCTAGAATGGCCCTAGCAGACTTGTCCTGAATTGAGGCAGAGAGGCTGGTCCCTTGAATTCTCCCTGGCCCCAACATCAGTCAGTCACTGAATGTAGGCTCTCTCTAGGGAGGACTCATAGACTTGGACAAGACAGTTGCCTTTGGCAGGGGACAATGCTCAGAGAGAGAGGGATTCCTGGAGAAGACGCTGGCTGTTTGTCCCAGCAACCAACACTCCCACCAATGGACAGACAGAATGAGACCATATGGTGGTGAGGTCCAGGGGTCCATCTGGGCAGTGTGCCACAGTAATCACTAAAGGTCTATCCCTGACTTTGCCATCAGCAACTGCACATGAATAATCCACTGAGCTTTCTTAAGCTCTCATCTCCTTATCTGGATGCAAGGGAAGTGGAAGAGCTGAGTTCTAACTGATATATTTGGCACTCCGGCTTTTTATTTTAAGATTTATTCTGATTTTCTATTTTATTTACAAATTTGCAGTTTTTAAAGTGATATTTTCAAGGCAGGGCAAAGAGGGAAGATTTATATGGAAATTTTTTCTGATTTTCATAGAAACAGATGGTTCTATCAATATACTGCTTCATTTAAAATAACCTCAAAGTCAGTACTTAATTTCCATAAACTCGGGGCGCCTGGGTGGCTCAGTGGGTTAAAGCCTCTGCTTTCGGCTCAGGTCATGATCCCAGGGTCCTGGGATCAAGCCCCACATCGGGGTCTCTGCTCCGTGGAGAGCCTGCTTCCTCCTCTCTCTCCCTGCCTGCCTCTCTGCCTACTTGTGATCTCTGTCTGTCAAATCAATCAATAAAATCTTAAAAAAAAAAAATCCATAAACTGAGGATTTCTAACTTCCTTCGCCACTCTGCATCTTCACAAGGTGTCTGAGTTTTACTCTGCCACCTAGCTTTGTCATTGCACTGTGGGATCCATCACTTTATTTTGTGATCACGAGTTATATCTATTCACTTTTAAACAATGCATACATACACACACATACACACAAAGACAGACTTTCATTGATGAATCTAAAAAGGAATTAGGAATACAGTCTTCCCAGTGTCACTGTGATTGGGTGGGACTGCTTTTAAACCATCCCTTGGGAAAAAGCTTATACGCCACTCTTAAATGTCTCCAAGTAGCTCTTTAAGGTTGTGATATATCCTTTATTCAGTGATCGGCAGTCCTCACAGTGAGGAAGTTCTTTTTGATATCTAACCCTTATCTCTTGTATGACAATTTCAAAGCACTTCCTTTTCCATCCTTACTGAATTAGGAAAGAGGCTGGTAATCATTGTCACCTGCTTCTTATAATTTTCAAATGTTTAACTTTGTTAGAATTTATTTAGACCTAAACATTCTCCCCATATGACATTTTATCCCACTTAGCTAATGTCTGCTTTTTAACTCTTGAGAAAAATCATTTAATCTTTTTAATGTATTTTCTAGCTTTATATATTCCATAAACTATGGAGACCAAATTTAATGAGTCTTTAAAACACCATGAATGATGAAGTCTTAGTTATTTTGGGGGTTTGGCACTGTTACAATCTAACATGGGTTAGCTTTCACATTGCCTTACACTATCCCTACATTAAAAATGTATATCAGATTGTTTAACCTCAAGGAAGAAGCAGTTTTCCCACAAGACCTATTTATAAAGTAGGATAGTATCTTCTCTTATATGGGAAGCTAATGTAAACTATTAATGACATGTATCAGGTGCAAAATGTTCTCCGTGCTCTTTCCAAATAATCTTTAAAATAACAAGACTTGTTTGGTCTGTTAGTTTGGTTTTGAAAGACAAACATTTTAAGTCTTACAAGTTCAACAATCAATACTGGGGAAGTAACTGTTTTCCCTGAATGCAGTCTTCATGACATCATTGGCTACCATGGATTTCTTCACATGGTTCTTTGCATGCGACAGTCTGTGGCATGTAACATCGTTCCTGATACCTACAAAATCAGAAGAAAAAAATGAACAGAGCTGCTTAGCAGACTTTCCTCTTAACATATAAAGTTAAAAAAGAATTATCCACGGGTTCCTGGGTGGCTCAGTCAGTTGGGTGTCTGCCTTTGGCTCAGGTCATGATCTAGATTGAGCCCCGTGTCAGGCTCCCTGCTCAGAGGGCAGTCTGCTTCTCCCTCTCTCTCTCTCTGATCCTCCTTCTGGCTTGTGCTCTCTCTCTGTGTCTCAAATAGATAAATAAAATCTTAAAAAAAAAAGAAAGAATTATCCATGCAAAGGTGAAACAAATCTCAAATTGTATATTTTGAAGAACACATGAAGAAAGTATAAAAAATTATAATTTACTTTCTACCTGATATGCCAAATGTGAAGACGGCATTTAAACAGTGATTCCCGTATTTTATATAAAACTATATTGTGTACTTCATAGAAAGTGAGGATATCATGTATGCTTGGGTTTTAGGATACAGCTCCCTTTTACAGACCTCTGCTTGGTAACTTTACCACCTCCTTCTAAACGTTGGCTACCAACAAACACATGTCAACATGAGGGTCTCGTGACAGTGTAATTCAGGTAACCTCTGGTTAGTAGGTTTGATAACTGGCACCTCTGCCTCTAGGATTCTTATCACCTGACCTTCTCCCAGTTCTGACTGATGAGCACAGGGCTGACCCACCTGCTGCTGCTGTTACCAGTTTCCACATGTGCCAACTCTATCTACTGGAAGAGAAGGGCAGCTGAATGGTTATGCAAGATCCTTTTGCACAAAAGTATCATCCCCATTTCCAACCAAGTTGTACATCAACCCACGAAGAATGCTTTATACTTTGGTGGTAGGTGTTTATGTGCATTAATTTATTTAATTCTACAATAAACTTTTGGTGTTTTACTATTGTCACTCTTCTACATCATAGACAATTAATTTCAGAAAACCACACAACCAGTAAGGGGCAGAGACAGAATTTAAATAGGTATTTCTGAGTCCAGCGCACAGGTGTCTCCCATAATTCTCTGAATGTCTCCCCACCCCCATGTTTAGGGAGGATAGTTTGGTGGTTCAGAGTCAGGACCACGGACTTAAACAGTCTGGTTAAAAATCACTTCTCCTGTGCTCGCTTCGGCAGCACATATACTAAAAAAAAAAAAAAAATCACTTCTCCGTTGATGACCTACTTGGCATCTCTAAACTTCAGTTCATTTATAAAGTGGATATAATGATAGTTTATAACTCATAGAGTTGGTATAAGTATTAAAGGCACGAGTATGTCTGAAGTGTTTATAATAATTCTTGCCATGTAGTAAATGCCATTAAATTAGCTCTTACTATTTTATTTTTGTCATACGATAAGAAGATTCTATTGAAAAGCAGATGAGATACAGGGAGGAAGAGGGGTAGTAATATACTAATTCAATAGTCTGTTGTACAGTCTCAAAATTGGCAACTAGTCACTCAGTAAGTAGATCCACAGGGAAATGGAGACACTGGGCAAGTGTGTTAGACTATTGGGCAAGGGAGGTGAAGCAGGTCACAGTGGACAGTCACTATGAAGCAAAGGATGCTAGAAGCCTAAGGAAGGTCGAATCAACAAGAAGAAAGCACACAGATTCTGCTTTAAAATTTTGCTGAAAGTCAGCTCTGGTTATATTTTATAGTAGGCTGTCACTGGCAGCTTTATAGCATCATTTTTGGTCCCCCTATTTTAGATATGACAATTGTCTTATGTTGATTCACTACTTTCCCAGAATGCCCATTTAGTACCAAAAACAACAATAACAACAAAAACAAAAAACACCTCTTTAACTCAGGCATGCTAATGGAATTTTGAACATTACTGTTCATTTGTATTTAACAGTAAATATATGGGGGAATAATTATAAAACTACTTGGAGTTATAAAGAGGACCTCTATTAAATCTAGGTCTTAAATATTCACTAGTTCCTAATTTGGGTCAAGATCTGGTATCTGATAAAATCCATAGTATGTTTGACAGCATTCCAAGTATCCTTTATTCTTCTTGATTTGATTTTCAACTTCTTTATTTAACATTCTACTTTGTCAGTGCCTCAGAGGACAGTATCCTGCCTAAGTAGCAGACTTCATGGCAGCTTTCAACTCTGTATTGTGCCTGGTACTAAGATCTTAGAACACTCTAATCATCTTGTCACATTTTTAAAATTAAAGTGTTAATGGCATGACCAAAGGCTGGGATTTCATTGAGAACTCTACCCAGGATTTACTCTGACTCTGACTCTCTGTACGTACTAGTCGCAAACATATAACAAACTTTATTAGTTTGCCATTCATTGTTATGCAAAAAATTGTATTATGCAGAGGAAAGGGTCATGAAAGTTCCTAAATCATAAGAGTAAAGATGAATCTATGTATAGCTTCAGTCCTCTGTTGCACAGAGAAATTCAGATTTTCCACTACCAGTCCAAACAGCCAACTACTGTGTTAAAACAGTAGGAACCTGAATGCCTGCTTCACAACACGAGACCAATGGGAGTATACCATATTGTTATAAATGCTTCGTGAATGTTTTTTTTTTAAGATTTTATTTATTTATTTATTTGACAGACAGAGGTTACAAGTAGGCAAGAGAGGCAGGCAGGGAGAGAGAAGAGGAAGCAGGCTCTCCGCAGAGCAGAGAGCCCGATGTGGGGCTCGATCCCAGGACCCTGGGATCATGACCTGAGCCGAAAGCAGAGGCTTTAACCCACTCAGCCACGCAGGAGCCTAAATGCTTTGTGAATGTCTAATGGTGTCTAATATTCACTCCTTTGTATCCTTCCAATAAAATAAATCCTTATACTGAGTATGCTATAATTGCATGTGTGTTTGTTAGTGTATCACAGATACAATACTAATTTAATCCAATTTTTTAAGTTTATAGTAAGCCTCACAGTAATTATCTTTGTGCTAGCACTTTGGTAGATACAAAGAAATAAAAACTAAGATATTTCAAGTGTATGTGGCTGTCACCATTTACAAAGCGTTTTCAGTGAAAAAGTTTCATTTGTCATCCATAAGAATCCTGTGTGCTAGTTTGAATAGGATCAATATTATTTTCCTCATTTTAGAGATTAAAAATCAAAACCAACTAACCAAGGGGGAAAAAGTTACAATTATTTGCCTAGAGTCACAACTAATAAGTTGCAGAGCTGAGACCCAAACTTTGGTCTTCTGTCTCAAAAAATAACCTGTTTTCTTCTCTTAATTGGCCTATAGGTTCATTGTTGCGGCAAGAGGTTCACAGAAACGTTGCCTTACAACCTCTTGAAATAAGACAGACAGTAAATAGGAACATAGTTGCCTGAATGAAAAGATAGCAGACATTCATCACGTGAGTAAGAAAAATCCTGGTGGCTTCTTTTGATGCGAAAGGAACACCTTCCTAAGAGTTGGAATTTCATGGGTTCCAATGCTTCATGTATCCCTAAAGTGTGTAGAGACAGGTAAGGAAAAGCCTGGATTGCACAGTGTGGCCAACACAGGTGAAATCGCAGCTTTAGGCATCTTATGGCTAGGAGCTCCCAACCAGGCTGGCATGCCAGGAGAGAGGAAGGTACATATTGGAGAGTAACAGGTAGTAGTGGGAGATAAAGCAGAAGAGATGAAAAGGTTTTAGAAAGCTTTATGTGAGGCAAGAAGTTTGGCCCAGATCCAGCAAATCACACTGAGTTGGAATAAAGGGAAAGATAATCCCGCAGCATGGTGTCAGGTGAATTAGAAGAGCCATCAGAATAAGATAGGCACAGTGAAGCTTCACATTAGTAATAACACCGAGGCGTTGATAAAGAAACCAAAGACAGTTCGGTACATGGTGATGAGTATGTGCTAAATGCAAAAAAACAAAGGACAAACCCGATGGTTACAGTTACCCAGCTCGATGATGGTGCCCTTGACTAAAAAGGAAAGCTAGTTGGTACAGCTACCTCGGAGTGTATTGGGGACTAAAGGGGAGTATATTGATAATGTTTGCAAAATGGCTTCCCTTTTACTGAAAACAAGCAAGTCTCTTTAAGTTGAAGACAGAGGAATGATTGAGCCATGATTAGTTTGAATCTTTTATAAAACATCATAGTTCCTACTGCATCCTTGAGCGATAACCCTGAGGCATATTTTGAAAGTTTTAAAATTTGCCATTGGCAATGGTTTCAAGAACATACGGACCAGACCAAGTACCCAGAGGCTCTGGACGGAACTATATTTCCAAGTATTTCTTCTTGCAGAAGAAAGAAGGAAAGAAATTCACAGATATCAAGGACTGATATGCACAAGCATTATGTATACGGGGCATCTAAATTTTTCTTCCTTTTCACAACCCTAGGGAGCTCTTATAAACACCATCAATAAGGATGTTAATGGTGTGGAAATGGAACCTGAAAGATGCTGAGTAAAGTCAGAGTGGATGGAAGTGTGGATTCAAACCTCAGTCTTCTGCTTTTTTTTTTTCTTTGTATTTGGAAGAGTATCGTTCTTCCTTAAATACCTAATGAAAAAGGGAAAAGAATCGGCTATAAAGTGTCCTTATAAAAGAGAAAAGGAGGAAAAGGTATAAAATAGGAAAGGAACACCAGTATCTTTAAAGTGCAAAATCATATGTAGAAAATAGGATTAATTTTAAGGTAAAATAATAAAATATAAGCTGGATAAGTTAACACTAAAAGGGTATCAAAGAAAGATGCATTCAGTGGTGTAACATTATTTTTAATCTATTACATGTTGACACAGAATCTAAAAATGATCTCATATCCTGTGATAACATTAAGGGTGCTTCCTGAAGTTAAAAAAAGAAAGATTAAAATAAGTGATAAAATGTTTTAATCTGAAATTTTAATTTTCCCATATTAAGATTTTTTCCCTCTCTGAGTGTCAGACGCCACATTTCGCCTCTCTGCCTCAGCAGACGTGTTACTCTCTCCAGTTCATACCTCAGACTAGCGCCATCATCAAATCACACCTCAGGAAGTTCAAGAACAAAAACTCAGGGAACTGCCCACACAAAGGAACACGCTTGACCCATCCAGCACTCCAGAAAACAAAAATGTTTCTTTCTAATGGATGAATCACAAGACAATAGGGACCTTCCCACAAAAGAGCCAGATTCTTTTCTAACTTGCAATTTTAAAGCAATTTCATAAGCACAAAAGATTTCAGTTAATGTTGGGTGTAGGAGAAGAAACACTTCACAATAAAATCCCTCCCAGAAACTTGACTCACTTTCAGGAAACTTCCACGTTGGCCATGCATCGGAATCACCCATGAAGCCTTAAGAAAACACTTGAAACTCTAAAGGTACAGACTGGGCTTCTTGACCTGAGAAAAAACAAAAACAAAAGCAAAACAAAAAATAAAAAACTCCCCAAGTGATTCTAATGCATGAGCGAGATGGAGAATTCTGATATAAGCAATACATAAATAGTTCTTGGTGAGCTTTCTCTGAAAGGAGTTAGTCAGGATATGGCCATACAAACTTTAAAAAAAAAAAAAGGTGCCCCCTGATAAGAAGGATTGGACCACTAAGAAGAGTTACCTCGGTTTCCTTGCTCCTCGAAACAGCTGTCGCTGTACAATGTGCTCACCTCCAGGCTATTCCCCTTTCAGCAGCTGCAGTAAATTCCAAGCATATTTCCACTGCAAACCAACCCAACCTTTGAATCTAAATCCCTTCAAGTCTTTCCTAAAGTTTAACTGTAAATGTTCACTTTGGTTTAACTTTCCATTTGCCTTATATTAGTCAGCTGGTATGGTTTAAACATTTATAGATAGAAAAGTTCAGAGAGGATCCATATTTTATTGCAATCAAACGTTTACTGGGTTGTTCATGCTACCTAGTATTTGACAACTATGGACAGTTGAAAATAATTGCTGTCAGGGAATCTTGGCTTTTTTCTTTAAAAAAAAAAATGACAGTGGAACATATCCAATATTTATCGGGACTCTACGGTTGCTAGACGCTGGGATATGCACTGGAGATAGAATAGCGGCCTTAATTTGCTCATATTCTAATCGGAAAGCACTCATTCGACAAATATTTATTGAGTGAGAGCAAAGTTGAACAGGATGAACTCTCCACTTAATGGGACACCACAGTCTCCACGAAGAGGCAGACATAAACAAAAACTTTCCCTACAGTGTATGAGGTGTCAGGATAGAAGTAGTTACAAAGTGCCATGTGATCCCAAAGGAAGAGCAACCTATATGGGGAAAATGAGTAAAGGTCTTTCAGAGAAAGTCACATCTAAACTGGAAGAATGTATGGAATTTTCCAAGCACAGAAGAGAAGGAAGAGGATTCCAAACAGAAGTACATGTGCGAGTCTCAGAAACAACAAAATATGGCACATTCAGGAAAGAAGGAAAACTTCATGAAACATGAACACAAGACTCACAGCCTTGGCACCTCTCTTGAGAACTTCATCAGGCCTGTAGCTGTCCTTCCACTTGACTGGCCTCTAGGCAATTCACGGGCAATCACCAAACAAAAAGGCAGAGTGAGAGAGAATTTGCTCTCTCCGCCTGTCTGTCTTCAAGCTGGAACATCCCGTCTTCTGCTCTCGGACTCTGACTGAACTTCTACAATCAGCTCTTATGCTTCTCAGGCCTTGAGACATGAACTGGGACGACGCCGTCAGATCTCCTGGTCTCCAGCTTGCTGACTGCTGTTCTTGGGACTTGGCCTCCATAACTCTGTAAGGCAATTTCTTATAATAAACGTATATGTACATGTACACATGCGTGTATATCCTATTGATTCTATATCTTATGAGACCCAGACGAATACAGTAAGCAATCCATAAACAAAGTGGATGAATTAAAAGGCTCTGTGTAGCTAAAATATGACAGGGGGATTAGAATATGAAGCTGAAGAGACATCAATAATAATAGCAAGAGGGGTGTCTGGGTGGCTCAGTCCATTAAGCATCTGCCTTCAGCTCAGGTCATGTTCCCAGGGTCCTGGGATGGACCCCAGCTCCACATGGGACTCCCTACTCAGTGGGGAGTCTGCCTCTCCCTCTCCCATGCCTCTCACCCCACCCCTGCTCATATCCTCACACTTTCTCTCTCAAATAAATAAAAATTTTAAAGTAATAATAATAATAATGAGTTAAATATCCTATACCTTAATTATATGCAAAATTCTCTGTCAAATGCTTTTTTTAAAGATTTTATTTATTTGGGACGCCTGGGTGGCTCAGTGGGTTAAAGCCTCTGCTTTCAGCTCAGGTCATGATCCCAGTGTCCTGGGATCGAGCCCCGGATCGGGCTCTCTGCTCAGCAGGGAGCCTTCTTCCCCCCCCTCCTCTCTGCCTTCCTCTCTGCCTACTTGTGATCTCTGTCTGTCAAGTAAATAAATAAAATCTTTTTTTAAAAAGATTTTATTTATTTGACAGAGAGAGAGCACAAGCAAGGGGAACGGCAGGCAGAGAGAGAGAGAAGCAGGGTCCCTGTGAGCAAGGAGCCGGTTGTGGGGTTTGATCCCAGGACTCCAGGATTATGACGTGAGCCCAAGGCAGACACCCAACCAACTGAGCCACCCAGGCACCCTGTCAAACACTTTAAGTGAACCGTCTCATGAGAGATGAGTACTTTGATTATCTTCATCCTACAGAGAAAGTCACTGAAGCTCAGAGAGATGAGGTAACTTTCTAAAGTCACATTGGAAATGTTTTTTTTTTCTAAGATTTTATTTATTTATTTGACAGAGAGAGAGATCACAAGTAGGCAGAGAGGCAGGCAGAGGGAGGGGGGGTAAGCAGGCTCCCTGCTGAGCAGAGAGCCCGATGTGGGGCTCGATCCTAGGACCCTGGGATCATGACCTGAGCCAAAAGCAGAGGCTTTAACCCACTGAGCCACCCAGGCTCCCCGGAAATGTTTTGTCTTCATTTCCCAAATAGAAATACCTTTTTCATTATTTCTGTTCTTTCAAGTCAATCAATTAATCAATTAAGCAACAAGAACATAGTGAGCTTGCTCCCAGGTGCCCTAGGTGATTTCCTCTAAGGAAGTGAAGCCCTTGACGGTGAACGCAGGCATCTTCCTGGCTTCGAGAAACCCGAGGTCAAACACATTCCAAACACACGATGCCTTTGGACAGCCATTCCATTCTTCAGTTCTGTAACTAGTTATTTGCAATAGAAAAAAGTAATTACAAAAGCAAAATAACTACTAATTACAAGCAACTGTAACTAAGGAAAACTGAGTTCAATGAAGCATTTTAAACCATGTGTTCCAGTTCAGAAATGTGGAGTCCTGCTCATTAGTAATGGGGGAATTATGTTTTACACCAAAAACTAAAAAAATCTGTCCCTGGTAGACTTAATTTAAAAAAAAAAACAAAAACAAAACCTTCCCCCCCTTCACACAAGCCATCTAGATTAGCAACTTGGCAAACTTGTCTTATAAAAAGCCAGGTAGTAAATCTTTTAGGCTTTGTGGATTATATAGTCTCTATCACAACCGTTCATCCCCCCTGCCGTGGCATGAAAACAGCCATAGACAATAAGTAAATGGATGGATGTGCTGGGACCCCATAAATCTGTGTTTCCATAAGTGGCTGGTGAGTTGGATTTAGCCTGACAGTTGTAGTTGCCCAATCCCTGATCCAGAATCTTAAGTATCATATTCCCAGACTAGAAAACATAAGCAGGGAAAGATAAGCTACTTGCTCTGATGCGAATTACTTTTTGATCAAGTATAACCTAGTGAATACTAGGACTTGAGAACAAGAATGGGTTGAGAAAGGTCGATGCATGTCATCGTAGTTACAAGACCGGGTACCAATATCTATCATAAATAAACAATTGCCAAAGATTCAGAGCAGTTACCACTTTACGACAGGAATCCACCATTTTGCTTATCATCATCCCTCATTGGCAGGCTCTTAAACATTTTTTTTTTTTTAATTTGACAGAGAGAGCACAAGCAGGTAGAGTAACAGGCAGAGGGAGAGGGAGAAGCAGGGTCCTCGCTGAGCGAGGAGCCTGACATGGGGCTTGATCCCAGGACCCTGGGATCATGACCTGAGCCAAAGGCAGTTGCTTAACCAACTGAGCCACCCAGGATCCCCCTCTTAAACATTATTGTTACCCTCACATAAATTCCATTTTCTACAGGTATCCGCCTGCCCTGAACAGAGCGGTTATTTCCAGATAATTACGGTGACAAGTAAGCCCAGGCATAGAAAACCATTGGATAAAAACTACTTGCTAATTACTTTTTAGGTTATTTCTAATTATTTACCCAACACCTAGCCGGAACAATCCATTCAATGGGAAATTTTCCCAGCCCCAAATTTCAAGTTTGTTGATTCAAATTGAGTTCCAAATCATAATAAATTGCTTTGGTGGATCTACAGCACAAATCTGACAGATTGTCTTCCCAGGACCCATTTCTGAGAATCAAACCTCTACCCACCTACGTGGTTCCCATTGGTGCTACATAAAAAATCCCACCCCAAGCCACGATTAGATAGTTTTGTATTAGTTTGCTAGGGCTACTGTGACAAAAGTATTACAAAAGGGGTGGCTTAAACAACAGAAATGTATTGGCTTACAGTCCGGGGGACTAAATGTTTAAGATAAAGGTATCAGCAGGGCTGGTTCCTTCTGAGGGTGTGAGAGAGAGTCTGCTGTATGCCTCTCTCTTGTGGCTGTCTGCTGGAAGTCTTTGGCATTCTTTGGCTTGTAGATACATCACTCCATCTCTGCTTTTATGTTCCTAGGGTGCTCTCCCTGTGTGCCCATTTTTCTCTGCGTCCAAATTTCCCCTCTGTGTAAGAACACTAGTCCTGTTGGATTAGGATCCAACCTGGTGGCCTCATCTTCACTTGATTATCTGCAAAGACCTTATTTCCAAATAGTCACATTCACAAGTGCTAGGCATAAGGACTTCAATATCTTTTGTGGAGACACAATTCAACCCATAACAGGTCCTGACATCTCCCAAGCTGGGCCAAGAAGAGTCCTTTCTGGAGACTTTTAGAAATAGAATTTAGATGGTCCAGATGGCTGAAGGGGTCATATGTAAAACTCAAGAGCTATTGGCAAACATGTTTTCCACCACACGGAAAAATCTCAGCAGCAGCAGGAGATAATAAAACTAACACACACAAGGGACACCAGGGTGGTTCAGTTAGGCAGCCAACTCTTGATTTCAGCTCAGCTCATGATCTCAGGGTTGCAAGATCGAGCCCCATATCAGCTGCCCACTGGGCATGGAGCCTGCTTAAGATTCTCTGTCTCAGGACACCTAGGTGGCTCAGTTAGTTAAGCATCTGCCTTCAGCTCAGGTCATGATTCCAGCATCCTGGGATTGAGTCCCGCATTGGGCTCCTTGCTCAGTGGAGAGCCTGCTTCTCCCTCTGCCTGCTATTCCCCTGCTTGTACTTTCTCTCTCCCTCTGCCCCTCTTCACCCCACTCTCTCTCTCTGCATATATGCTATCTCTCTCTTTCTTAAAAAAAAAAAAAAAAAGTAACTTACACAAGAAATGAAAAACATGGAGTTGATGGCATTTGAGTCCCTAGTGCCAGCTAGGGACTGTGTCTACAGTTCAACTTCAAACCCGTCTACCTGAATATCCATATACATTCCGGGGATCCAAGTTCTTGTTCTCAAATTGGAACTGCTGTATTTCATGTGACAATATATTTTAATAGAGCTCCAGGCTTGAATGTAAAGTGGCTTCATCCTACAATTCAGGTGTATCTGGACAGACCTAGAGAACATGTAGGACAGAAATTTTAGTGGATTCTTTATTTGAGAAGTGAGAAGTCTTCAGAAAAAGAGATCATTCCAAGAGCAGAGAAAATCAAAGACCAATCAGATAGCAGTGCTCACTAACACTTTTCCTCCAGGTCAGCCCTTTAGAGTCCTGAGTACGGTGAAGGGTAAGAACTGAAAAGAAGAGGCATTTTCTTAACTGAAATCTCTACAGGTCATTGAGAGTACTGATCAACCTCATTATCGTTGTTGGTGGCTTTCACAATGGCAGGACAACACAGCCATCAGCTATCCACATTGAACAACAGCAACATTGAGCAGCCAAAACAGGATGATAAGATTCCAACACCTGTGACTTTATGAGTAGGGGTGACATAATTGCCACTTTTGGTGGTATCATCCCAGTGAGCCCAAGAGAAATGAAATAGAGTGCCCCACATGGTATTTGGGAGGAATAGTTCCCAGTCGCATGTAAAAACATTTCCTAGGGATGCCCAGGACTATTTGAAGAAATGTATGAGGACTGGAATTCTACAAAGAAGAAAGGAAAACAACAACAACAACAACAGAGAATTCCTGTTTTATGACTGTTATTATCATCTCACTCTTGTCCCTCAGTTGGTTTAACCCAGACAAGAGTCGGAAAAAAAATGCGTATTTTTCCAAGAAATATTGAAATAACTTTTTCTATATTTTTAACTAATCTAGAGCATTTACCAGCTCCTTATATATTTTGATTATAAAGTAAGATCATTTTGGCATCTAATTATAAAAAAGTCATAGTAATATTTGTTAATGTTTCATTTGAATGGTACCATAGGTTTCAAAGATAAGATCTAGACATCAGAAGATCTGCAATGGCAGCTTTTGATCTTTTGTTGGTTTTTTATTACAAAAGACTACAAAAGAATGCTTTTAAAAATTATAACCAAAACATGAGTCATAAACCCAATAAATATTTAGGTTATAATAAAGTATTCTTTCAATTTAAAATGTCACTTTAAACCATACAATTAAATATCATATAACTAAAACTCATCGTTTTAATTTCCCTTAAAATTGTACTTACGTTAATAAACAACACATTTTTTTTCATTTTACACATTCATTTTTTATACATTTATAAAATCTATAATATCTTATTAACACTTCAGGTTGACTATGAGATCTTGTTAACACAGTATACTGGAGTTTCATTGTTATAAGAATTGAAGGAAACTTCAAAAGCTATCTGGTTTAGGACTTAACCTCCAATACAGAGTCATTAAATTTTAATTTCCCAAGTGTATTTGCAGAATACAAGTGCCACCACTTTTTTAAAAACACGTGTTTTTTGTTGTTTTGATTTATTCCGTAAGAGGAATAATTTCCAGGGTCAACTAAATTTGGAAAAGTCTTCGTTAATCTTAAACAGGCTTCATAGCTGATCTTCAGATAATCTGTTCTTCTGAAATGTAATTTATTCTATTTGCCCAAATTTCTAGCAGCAGAAGGCTTATGTAGGGAATGGGTTAACATTTGGAAGAAAGTAACATTCCTTTTCTGGAAAAACCACCTGGCAGATGCAGGCCAAGGATGTCCCCATAGGGCAGAGCAAACATCTCCCTCGGTTCTTTCTTTCCGAACTGCTGAAAGAGATCGACAAGCAGGTACATGCAGGAACTGCCAATACAGAGAGACCTTCTTCCCCCATCCCTGCACATATGCCTCACCCTCAGCCCTAACTTTGTTTCAGAGAATTAAATTTAAAATCATATAAGTCAATAAATTGTGTTTATCAACTTAAAACTATGTCATATACTATAGTAGTGTTGTTACTATTATTTTGAGTTATAAATTATTCAGGAAAGAATTTCTGGAACCTGGGAGACTTTTTTTAAAGAATAGTTAAAGTACATTGAGACAAAAAAAAGAAAATCTTTATCTATTTAAATTACACACTGAATCATTAAAATAATCTTTGAACAACCAAAGGGTTATTCATGGGACAGGTGAGTGCATTAGAGAAAAACCTATTTGTATTTCTTGCCATAGGAACTTGATGTTTGGAAAGTTAAATATACATTTTCTCAAAGTTTCACTTCTTTCCCTACCTCATAAGCATGACTTCTGTACATAACAACACTTGTCACTTGATTATCAACAACTGCTTACATGAAATTTCTGTGTAAAATGTGGTTAGAAACTATCAAGAAAACAGGAAAAAAAAACTTCCTCTTTTTCAGTTTTATGGGGAAAAGATTGTGATTAACAAAATAATGTATTTTAAAGTAACCAGAATATTGTTGAGACAACTAAGTCCATCAGTGGTTATTTGAGAATGTACTATAATATTTTTTTTTAATGAGGATCTTCTAAAATCAGGTATTTAGTTATATGAAGAGTTGAACCTATGGCATCGTATGTTGTAACTTAAAATTGCCTTCTAATTTTTGAAGCCCTCTCTCTATCCTGAAGAGTAGGAGGGATATAGATCAACTAGGAGGAAAGAGTGGAGACTCATCAATTGGAAGACGCAAACTGAGAAAATAGAAAATTCAGAGAGAAATTTTAAGCAGATTTTTGAAAAGAAGAAGCCTTCTAGAGGGAAGAGAATAGAAACGAGGAGGAAGAAAAAGAAAGAGGGTAGAGAATAAAAGTAAAGAGATTAAGAATAAATCTATCAAATATATGTCGTCTTAGCTCTTTTTTCTTCCAAAAAAAAAAAAAAAGAAGAAAAGAAAAAGAGACTATTTTGAAGAAAAAGTTGGCTACATTATGAAAAACACAAACTGTAACCACTCAAGAATTACAGAACTGAAACTCTTCTGTCACCACAGTAACCTTCTGCTTCACAGTAATATGCCCTGCAAGGCATTTCTGGAACATGGTGAGTCCCCTGTTATCTGATCTGCTCTGTGATCCCATGGCTCACTTCCTGCTCCTTCCATCATTTCATGGCCCTTGTCCACAGGGGACTACACCAGACAGAGTGGTCTCCGAGTACTGGAAATAAAGCTTCGGAAGTAGAAGATTCCAGGTCTGTGGGTAGCATAGGGAGAAAATGGGAAATCTGGAGCCATCAGTGCAATGACTAATATAGGCAGGTGTCAGTGATGGGGGATGAAGCCTCCGACTCAAAGCGACACTCCACAGATAACTTATTAAATAAAAAGGAGAAAGTTCATCTTTATTATGGAGAAATCTGGCAGTTGCCATCTCCACCAAGTAATCAAACTAAGCATCTCTGACAGTGGGGCAACCTGACATTCACCTCTGTACTTTGTCCCTGCCCCAACTATTTTAACCTAAATCCAGTCGTGAGGAACAATTAAACAAATAGAGAATTTGGGACACTCCACGTGACAAGTGACTTGATTTTTCAAAAAAGATAACAGCATGAGAAACAAAAAGTGGGAAAACTGTCCGGTGCATAGAGGAAGGATACAATACTCAAATGTTAGGCATGACCCCTAGATCAGTTCCTAGAAAAAAAAAACCAAACTATAAAGATATGGGGGGGGCGGTTACAGAAATGTAGATACAGATGTTATATTAGATGGTGTTATTTCTTAGGTGTGAAAGATTTGTTACGTAAGAGAATATCCTTATCATTAAAAAATGCAGGTTCGGGGCACCTGGGTGGCTCAATGGGTTAAAGCCTCTGCCTCGGGCTCAGGTCATGATCCCAGAGTCCTGGGATCAAGCCCCACATCGGGCTCTCTGCTCAGCGGGGAGCCTGCTTCCTCCTCTCTCTCTGCCTGCTTCTCTGCCTATTTGTGATCTCTGTCAAATAAATAAATAAAATCTTTTTTAAAAATATAGGTTCAATACATTTGGAGGTGACAGGATGTCTGCAATTTACTGTCAAAGTAGGTCACCAAAATCTGTGCGTGTGCGTGTGTTTAAGACATAAATCAAATGTGGCACGATAACAATTGGTAGACTAAGTAAAGGGTATACAAGTGTTCTTTACACTATTCTAAAATTTTTGGAGGTTTAAAAATGTTCTTTTTTTTTTTTTTTAAAGATTTTATTTATTTATTTAAGAGAGAGAGAGAGAGCATGAGAGGAGAGAGGTCAGCAGGAGAGGCAGACTCCCTGCCGAGCAGGGAGCCCGATGCGGGGCTCGATCCCGGGACTCCAGGATCATGACCTGAGCCGAAGGCAGTCGCTCAACCACTTGAGCCACCCAGGCGCCCCTAAAAATGTTCTAAGTAAAAAGTTGTACAGTGGGGGGGGCTGTCGGGAAATTGTTGGTCTTGAAATCAGAGAACCTAGAGTCTCAGGCTGGTGTTTTCCCCTTGGGCAAACCATTCTGAGCATGAGAAGGGTAAACTCACTAATGTAACCCTTTAAGAGAGTTGTAAGGATGAATAATGTGCACGAAGGGGTGTTTGTAAACTCTGAAGCACTTTAGGGTCCTTACCCTAGAGTCCAAGGAGAGAAGATAGGGTTCCATGAATATGGAATTGAGAAAAAAACTACACCTTTGCTTTCAGGAGACTCTAACTGAAATGTAACGTTTCCTCCAAGTATACACAGAAGCATGAGTGAACATGTCACGTGTCTAATGCATGGTAAGAGCTCAACAAATGTTAGCTCTGTTATCATTATGGTTAATGTTTTTTAAGTTGCACAAATGCGGGTCATGAGAAGTATGAGTCAGTCATGGAGCTCTTACAATCCTGCATCCGCTTTTTCCTCCCACATCCAAAAAGACACACCTACTCTGAGCCAATACTATGGGACAGATGCTTTATCACTGACTCATGCTTTCCATGGCTCTCATTTGTGCAACTTTAAAAAAATACATTTTAACAATAACAGAGCTAATTCAATGTATCCAAAATGGAACTCCTGGTCTCCCCAACAGGACTGAAAAAAAAAAAAAAAAAAATCTGCTCACTCAGAGCTTCTCCCACAATGGTGTTCTGTCTGTCCAGGTGCTCAGGTCCAACATGTTGGAATCATCCTTGACTCCTCTTTTCTCCACTCCACCTCTGCTCCTGCAGGAAATTCTGTTGGCTCTCACTTTAAAATACATCTAAAGGTCCAGCCTCTCTGACCGAAGCCACCATCCCCTCCCACCCAGACACTAAAGCAGGGGCTCCCTCAAAGTCTCCTTGCATCCCCTCCTGCCCTCTTTCATCTGCTCTCTATCGATTTTGCCTTTTAAATGTGCTATATCATGTCATTCCTCTCCTTAAAACCTTGCAGTGCTTTCCATTTCCCTCAGAGTAAAATCCAAAGTCCTTCCAATAGTCTCAAGAACATATATGATCAGATGTGCCCTTACTTCCATGGCCTCAACTCCTACCACTCTCTCCCATCACCCCACCCACTCACATCGTCCTAGACACACTGGCTGGCTTCCTTGCCGTCCCTTCAACATACCAGGTGTGCTCCCAACTTGGGACATTTGCATTGGCTGTTCCCGCTGCTCTGGAATGCTTTTTCCCCAGATATTCATGTGGCTGATTCCATCATCTACATCTCTGCTCAAGTCACTTCCTTACTAAAAGCCTACTCTGACGTTCCTACTTAAAATAGCAACCCACTTCATGTTGCCTAACCACCCTTACCCTGTTCTATTTTTTGTGACTATAGTGCTTATCACCTTCTAACGGATGAATAATTTATTTATATGTTGTCTGGCTCTCCCTGCTGGATTATAAGCTCCACTTGAGGCAAAGATTTTTGTTGTTGTTGTTTACTCATATATTTTTTAAAGTTATGTTTTCATTTTTTATTTTTGTTGGGTTTTTGAAATTTTACTGTGATAAATCCACATAACACATAATTCACTACGTTAATCATTTTGAAATGTACAGTTCAGTCATATTAAGTACCTTCCTATTATTATGTAGCCATTGCTAACCTAAAGTAGAAAAATGTCAAAAATGTCTAAAATCCATCCTGTGATACCCTTTAATAGTAGTGAGGAAGAAAACTCTTTTAGAAAGACATAGGGTTATGTCATTCAAATTTACTTCCTCCCAGTCTCTAGGAAACACCCCAGATTCTTTGGCAGAACTGCTCGTAAGCTAAGAGTCAGGTTACACTGGGGTTCAGAACAGAGCTATGAGCAGTAGTGAGGAGGGACCCCTCCATCCCCCTGAGAGCAGCTGGGTGAGGGGAGAGGGGGAAGGACCAGAGCTAGTCGGGAATGGGAGCTGCAACGGGAACAAACATGGGTCACTGGGGAGGCAGCATGAGCCAGGAGAGGTGGGAAGGTTGAGAGGTCCAGGAGCTTACATAGGTGTACTTTTTTTTTAGGATTTTATGTATTTATTTGAGAGAGAGAGAGAGAGCACAAGCCAGAGTGGGTGGGGGGATGTGGGCAGAGGAGCTGCAGAGGGAAAGCAAGAAGCAGTCTTCCTGCTGAGCAGGGAGCCTGGCCCGGGGCTCCATCCCTGGACTCCAGGGTCATGACCAGAACCGAAGGCAGACGCTTAACCCACTGAGCCACCCAGGTGCCCCGGCATAGGTGGTCTTTTAAGCTAAACCCTAGAAACCTTTATTTATTCCTCCTGCTCTCCTGGGCCATTATTCCAAGGAAAGAGGAAGCACAATTAGATCAACTCAATGGACTCTCTCTATTTTGAATTAAAGTTCCAGCCACGAAATGGGTCCTAGAAGGTCTGTGTGTCCTAACTCATAGATATTTTATATTCCAACATTTCACACTGGTTGAATCTTTCATCTATCTGTGGGTTAAGTCTCTCCATATGATTAGATCTGAAAAGTTCAAACTGATTTCCGATGGCTGTTGAACAAAGTGATACTGTCTCCTTCATGTCGCAGACCCTTATTTCTCGTCTGGTGCTTCTATTTTTAAAAGCTTCTCTTGTGACACCTAGATGAAAAGCTGTAGGATTTGGGAGGGTAAAGGAGTAGGAGATTACGTGGTGAGAAAAATGTTTCTGCTCTCATAGGCTCTTTCAACTGGCCATAGCCCAAACTCACAGGAAGCACACAACGTCTCAGAACCTGAACGCCATGGATCTCAGAAGATTCACCCAGTGTCCCCCTTCTTTCAACTGCTTCAAACCTCCGGAAAAATCGATACCTCTTCTTACCTAGAATGTGCTGGTGTATCTTCTAACTGCTTATCGATATCTCTGGGAGACACTTGTCCTCAGAGTTTCTCCCTTATCTTTGAGGACAGCAGCCTACACGCTGTAATCATGTAGCTAAGTAGGTTTTAGTCTTTGAGCAAATCAGGGAACTTCTCTAAGATTTAACACTGTAATCTGTAAAATGAGGAAATTAGACCAGATCAATGTTTACCATATTATATGCTAAGGAAATGGTGGTTTTGTGTAATGATTAACAGAGGTATTTCACAAAGCAAGATTTCACAGCAAATGAAACTAGGTATATATCTGATACTCACAGCACATCAATTTGGACCAGCCTCAGTAGTAGCCCTAGTGTTCAGTAGATAATTCCCATATTGGATAGAGCAAATCTAGAACAATCACAGTCCATTGCCTGGAGAGCACACTTTGCCACCCCGATCAAATCAGGTTTTGTTAACAGGGGAGAAGAGAGGTTGGAATGGATATGAATAGAGGCAACTAGCAATGATATTACATCAGTGCAATTATTAAAATTATTACTGATTATCTTGAATTGTCGAATAAAAGAGAAATTAGGTGGTTTCTGTTTAAGAATGCAGGGAAGTCCACAAACTATTATAAAAGTTTTCTGTACAATTAAACTAAAAAGCGTTTTTGTGTTCTTCAGAAAACTCAGCATCACACATGGACTCATGTTCCCAGACTGTACTCACTTAATAATTGTTTACTGATAGCCTTATAATATTTGTTCTCAGTTCCTTCAGTAGCCTTTCTCTCTGACCCCTGGGTCTTTGCACATGCTATCTGCTCTGAATGGAATAGTCTCTCCTCTAGTCCCACTTTCCCATCCCTAAATCTGGTTGACTCTAAGTCACCTTTCAGGTTTCAGATTAAATGCTATTGCCTCAGGAAACACTTTTTCTAACTCTCTGTAATTATATGATATATTTTCATGGCTACCTGTCATCCACCTATCATTATGTTCATTGTACATTACTATAATTATTTCTTTTATTGTCCATCTCCCTCACTATATTATATGCCCCACAAGGTCTAAGATCATGTCTGCTTTTGCATAGCAGGATCTAGCAGACTGTTTGCCCCATGTTTAATATACACATTCAAATGGATAAATGGAATACTGTGAAGAAAGGAAATTGAAGACAGGCCTAACATAAATGAGTAATACTACATTGTGGCTAAGGATACTACAGAAGCATGAACAAGATGCTAAGGAATACAAAAAAGTGAGTTTAGCCTTAAAAAATGTGTTCATCAGGTAGTCAAGGTGGGTAAGAGCATTTCAAGCATAAGGGATAATACTCTGGCAAAACAGAAACAAAAACAAACAAAACAAAAAACTAATAAAATCCCGAATCAAAGCAACCGCAGTGGAAGAAGGTGATTGGAAATTCAAGATATACTTTGAAAGTAAAATCAACAAGATTTGTTGAGGGATCGGTTATGAAAGTTGAGGAAGCAGAAGGTGTTCGAGAGGACTTCTACAGCTAGGTTCATGATAATACCATTATCATTACCATAAATACCATTAATACCATTCATTAAGTAGGGATTAAAAGAGAAGTAAATGTTTCAGAAGACTAGAACATTAGCTAAGCTTAGTAGAAACAGAGTTTTAGGTTGGAAAAACTTTCAGGTCTAGGGGTCAGAAACCAGAAGTTGGACACAGAAGACATATTTCAGAGAATCTATGGAAACAAAGATAGTTGAAAACATGGGCACAAATGAAATCGGGCTCAACTTAATAAACATCCACAAGAACATGGCCTGACAATAAAGTAATACAATTGCTTCTTAAAAAAAAAACCCAGCATCACTTAAACATCCAAATGAATGATGATGCTTCTTTCAAATGAGTCACCTCAGGAGGCCCTGAACTCATGCTGGCTCTGCTTCTATTATTGCTAAAAATATATTCAACATTCCTTTTTTGGGCCATCCTTTAAAAAGTGAACAAGATATTCTTTTGAATATCCTCAGTATTGGGAAGCCTTCCATGTTTCAGGATAAATGTGATGGGGGAACAAAACAAAATTCAGGGCCAAGTCTGATGAATAAGGGGAATGAATGATCATATTGTATAAAATCACTTTGGCTCAAAAGAGAAGAGTAGCAAGTAGCAAGATTCTTACATGACTTATATCTGTATCTTAAAGCAATTTTAATTCAACAAATATTTCCTGCCATGTCTATGGGCCAGGCCCTGTGTTCATACGTGCACAATAGCGAAAGGAAGCTCCTGATGTATTTTGAGCAATAGCATATTTGAATAAGAATCATTGAATAAGTATTCAGCTTCCACAGTTGACTCCTTTGAAAAAACATATTACTTTAAAAAGTATTCTATCTTCCTCTGCCTCCCAAACTCCACAGGCATCTCTCTTTGGCAGCATATTCATGTGATGCCATTAGTAGCCCTCCATGTCTGTCTGCGTCACAAGACAATAGGATTATCTTATTTAGCACTTAGCACAGTGCCTAACACAAAGTACTAGTTAACCATTACCTATTTATTGAATGGGGAGAGAGTGAGTGAATGAATGCATCATTTTAAGACTTCAAATTTCCATTCGAATGAACTGTCCTCAGAGAGACCCTTCCTAATCAGTCTACCTAAATATCCACACCCACCTTCCCCTGTCAGTCTCTGCCTTTTCCTTCCTTTTTTTCCCCATAGTGTTTATATATATATTGAAATTATATATGTACTTACCTGTTTGCGTTTTATTGTATGTCTCCCTCAGTAGGACATAACTTTCATGAGAGTAGCAGCCTTGCCTGGGTTTTTCACAGACGCATCCCCCAGTGCCCAGAACAGTGCTGATACAATAGTTTTCTTTTCAGATAAATATATGCACGTTTCAGCTACACATTGCTATGTAATAAATTACCCCCAAACTTAGTGGCTTAAAACAACAATCCTCTTATTGTGACTTTTGGATTGTATGGCTCAGGAATTAGGGCAGGGCTCAGCTGGGAGATTCTTCTGGTAACTGAGGAGCCTCAGTGATATTCAGCAGGTGGTTGCATTGGTCTGGGGTATCTAAGACAGCTTTTCTCACACTTCCGACTCCTTGGCAGGGATGACTGGAAGATTGGGCTTATGTTGGGCATGATGACCAGTGTGCCTAAACATGACCTCTCCAACATGGTGGTGCCAAGGCAGTCAGACTTCTTCCTTGCTAGTTGAGAGGTTCCAAAGTGAGCATTGAAAGAGGTACAGGCAGAAGATGCCAGACTTCTTTGTACCTAGTTTCAGAAGTCCCACACTGTCATGTTCTATTCACCAAGCATGTTGCTAAGTCTCACCTGTGTTCAAGAGAAAAATTAGACTCCATCTCTCAAAGACAGGCTTAGCAAGCAATTTATGGCCATGTTTTCATCTTCTGTATTGCATGAAGGGAAAAAATTAATATGTAAAATTAGGTAGGGATCTAAAACAAAACACTGATTGCTAAATGAACCAGACATAAGTAGCCAAGATGAGAAGAAATTACAACCCAGAATTCTTTTCTCTACCCACAGAAAGTTCAAACTCCCGGAAAATCGTATCTACTAAAACTTGCAGTATATTGACCACTCTGCTGAGCATGTTATGTGCATTCTTATTTAGTCCACACAAACCACACATCTGAGTGTATATTACTGGAATCACCCCCATTTTACAGATGAATAAGCCGAGACACAGAGACATCAAGTAATTGGTCAAAATTACACAATTAGTGAGTGATAGGAACAGGTAGTTCAACTCCAGAGCCCACATTCTTAACCCTCAAACTATACGGCTCTTGAAGCAGGCATCATAATGTATCGCAAGGCTGATATTTCTCCCTAAGAATGAGCAGGAAGGAACTATTTTAAGAAAGTGAAAGGGGCATGAGTTTTAGAATCAGCCATGTCATAACCCTACCTCTTCCTAGTAATAACTGCAACTCTGGGTGAGTTATTTAACCTCGTTACTCATCTGTAAAATAGGACTGGTGATATCTAGTTTGTAGGATACATTGAAGGTGAAAGTGAATATTTTAAAGTACCTAGAATAGAGCCATCACTTAGAAAGACTTTAAAAGTATTAGTTCCTTTCTCAGCTACATAATGAGTGCCCTACTTATAGGGGAATCAATCCCATCGTATGTCGCAATTTTTCAGAATTTCTTCTGGCATAATTAAATATTTATACCAAGGGGAAAAAAAAGAAAGAGAGAGAGACTCCAGAAATTTAGATCTGTCTCCCTTAGCTGGTGCTGTTTCTGCCCTATCTAGTGTGGACAATAGGATCGATTCTAACAAAAGCAAGGTTACCACTGACAAAGTAGTAGGGAGCTGTCAACACAGTTTTTCATTGGCAACAGAAATAGTTTTAGAAAAGGCTGACTTTTTAGTTAAAATTAGAATGATAATGGCCTATAAAATAATTTTGGGAAGAAAAATGTTCTAGATTTAGTATCCAGTTCCATGTTCTACTAAAGCATCATGGGATGGGGGCGGGGGGAATGGTAGTATTAAGGGCATCAACATTTCTAACTTTTGCAATCTTACCATGATGCTTAGCATGAATGTATTTTATTACCAATAGTATATAGTCATAGTTTTGTAAGAAGATTTTCTTCTCTACAGCTAAAAGCACAAGATTGGCACACAGCCACTTATGATTGTTACGTATAATAATTTACGCTACTATTTTAAGGCTTACATTAGCTACTTGCCTGACAAATAACAAAGAATGTCGATTGCATTTCCCATGCTCAAATCCCATATTCTCTGAAAAACTTTGAGAAATAAGCTTGAGCGCAAGCATACAGCCCAAGTATATAGAACATAAGTGCACCATTAGAGTAGAGAAGTAGGACAGCTTGCGGTAACCTATGGAAAAAGCCTGTAACTAATAGAAGAAGGAGGAGGGAACAGTAGCTGGAGGTCAAGTGCAGCAAGTGCAGAATAATTTAGCATAGAGCCTGGACTAATACATGGCAAACACAAAAGATGAAAATATTCTTGAACTCTAATAATACTATATTTACAAGCCCCTCATTTGAAGACCGGAACTAGGGTTTTGTATCTTGGAGTAGGAAGATATGATATACTCTAAAGCCGTAAGATATAATTGTAGAAGTAAGAGAAATGGGCAGGGAACAAAGTCTGATTATTCCGATCTTCTTGAAAATTCTGAAGCTATTTTTTACAAATGGAGAGACCAACAGAAGCCCTGGGATCTTGAAGAGAACAGATTTCAGAGATAACCTGAAGAGGATACATGGACGATCGAGGACACTGCTTAGACTCTGAGAAAGCAGTCTCTGAAAGTGAAATTGCGCTGTTAACACAGCGTTAGGTTGGGGGATGGGCAATTAGGAAATGAAGACTTCTATGGCCAGTGACTCACAAAGGTGGCACAGATCTCTGTTAATTATATAATAAGTGCATTTCTAAAAGCCTCCTATCAATTAACCAGTGGAGACAAATTAAAGGGACAATGGTTTACCCTTTGCCCATTAAGTCACTATTACTAGTTTGGCAGCCAAACAAGAAAATAAAAATCAAAAGAAAGTGGGCTTTTGGGTGCCTGGGTGGCTCAGTGGGTTAAGCCTCTGCCTTCGGCTCAGGTCATGATCTCAGGGTCCTGGGATCGAGCCCGCATCGGGCTCTCTGCTCAGCAGGGAGCCTGCTTCCCCCTCTCTCTCTGCCTGCCTCTCTGCCTACTTGTGATCTCTGTCAAATAAATAAATAAAATCTTAAAAAAAAAAAAAAAAGAAAGTGGGCTTTTTATCATGGATGGTATTCAAATGCTGCAAAACTCTATGACTCTTTACAGTCACGGAAAATTTTACAAATGATTGCACTAAGGATTTTTGTGATTAGCTCACGCGCTAAATGAGATACTGTGGAAAAGCTACAGGGAGGAAAGCCTGAAAGTCACATATGTACCATACCCTGAGTCATCATTGTGGCAAGAATGCAAACTGGCTGATTGCTACACATCCCGGCGGGTTCTGCTGTTGTTGTTGTTGTTTTTCTTCTTTTGGGGGGCCAGAAGAGTGACACACCTTTGCACAAGGACAAGTAATGAATGGCAGCTCAGGTGTAATAGTAGAGCAGGAGGTTTTGGAAGGGAAGTGTTATGAATGTGAATGTCCGCGGCTCCTTGTGTGTTCTGATTTGAGACCCACCCAAAGGGGTGCCTGTTCTCTGACCAAAACTGTCTCCTACTTATGAGGTGTGTACGGTTCACATCATCGCTTATCGCTTTCGGTTTAGAGGTTGAAAGGAAGACCCTAGGTCTCTTGGTAAATGAAGCCAGGGGGGAGAACCAGGAAGAAGGGGTCTGGGCAGCACAGAAGGGCTTTGGATGCAAAAGATGATACAGAAAGGTCAGTAGGCAGGAATGGAAGGGCACCCCAAATAGTTCTTCCTAATATTGTCTACGAGTTTGGTGCAAAGAGAGTAAGAGTTTCATATTTTCTTTTCTTTTATTTTTTTTGAGGTAAGTTTATCTTATTATTATTCTTTTTTTACCCATAATATATTATTATTATTATTATTTTACCCATCCCAGGAGTTTGGTAATTTTTTGTCTTTTTATCTTACTCACTGAATTGGCTGTTTTGGCCTCAATTATTTTCACTGCCAGAGTTGTGTTTTGTGTATTTATTATGAAGGCTTTTTTTCTTTTTGGAAAGTAATTTTGCAGTTTGGCTCCTTTCCAGATCAATTCTTTCGAATCACCATTAATGGAGATTGACTTTGACAACTTCCAGCTTTAGATGGAATAAATGCTTTAATCTACAGAGATTTATATCAAATCCACAACATATTTTTATCTAAATCTTTAGAGTGATTCACGTAGAGTGATTATTAGAGCCATATGTATATGCTATAGAAACTTTTAGAGATGTAGAACTTTCATATTTGTTTTATGTATATATGTATATGTGTGTGAGACAGAAAGAGACAAAGACATACATTTGTACATTTTAAAATTTAATTTAACATCTTATGACAATCTGTCTACATGGCTACTCTTGTCTAGATGAGAACTTATATCTACAGGATTATTGAAAAATCCCCATGGGCCTGTATAAGTTACTAAAGAAATATGAGGAACCTATAAATTTCATTTTTAGAGAACTTATTCATTGAACATGATTCTCTGATAGTTTAACTTTCTACTAATACAAATATAAATAGGACTTTTCTTAGAATTATAAGGGTCCTTAGAGATCATGGAATTCCAAGTTTCCACTGAGTGCAAAAATCCCTGACATAATCATGCAGATTTTGCTTAAAGAATTCTCATTTGTAGAGCTGAGGAACTCAAAGGTTTTTTATTTTTATTTTTTATTTTATTTCATTTATTTTTTTTAAGATCACAAGTAGGCAGAGAGGCAGGCAGAGAAGGGGGGTGGAAAGCAGTCTCCCCGCCAAGCAGAGAGCCCAATGCGGGGCTCAATCCCAGGACCCTGGGATCATGACCTGAGCCAAAGGAGAGGCTTTAACACACTGAGCCACCCAGGTGCTCCAGAACTCTGTTTTGTAAGCAGATGCATTCCAAGCCTAACTGGGAATGAGTTTGAATCCTTCTTCATTATTTTTCTTCCCCTCCAATTTAATTGACTTCAGAATCCTATAGAGTCCAACCCCATATTTCCTTTCATCTCCACCCCCCAGGACCACCTCCCTCATTTATGTTCTCATCACTTCCACTTGTGTTCCTGAAATGGCCCAGCCTTCTGGGAGAGTTGTCCCCACTCCTTGCAATGATTAATTCGTAATGCTGTCAGAGTAACTTCTTAGAACACAAATCTGATCCTATCATCCACTGCTTAAAACCAGACTTCTTGGCACCATATTGAAGACTCTGTGATCCCAGCCAACCTCATTCTCTCCACTCTCATTCTCATATCCACCTTTCAGTTATATTCCACACTCCAGCCATTATGAATAACCTATAATTTTAAAGAGCTAGCATTTCCTCATACTTCCCTATCTTTGTATCTGTTATTCCTCCTACCTGGAGAGGCTTCTCCTCTTGCCTCCTATAGCTAAGTTAATTTCTAAAAATCCATGTTGATACAAAAGTTGGGTATTCATCCTTCCTGAAGGACACTACAGACAAAGGGCTGATATGCAAGATCTATAAAGAACTCCTCAAACTCAACACTCAAAAAACAAAAAATGGGCAGAAGACATGAACAGACACATACAAATGGCTAACAGACACATGAAAAAATGTTCATCATCATTAGCCATCAGGGAGATTCAAGTCAAAACCATGCTGAGATACTACTTTATACCAGTAAGAATGGCCAAAATTAACAAAACAGAAAACAACAAGTGTTGGAGACGATGTGGAGAGAGGGGGAACCTCTTACACTGTTGGTGGGAATGCAACTTGGTGCAACCACTTTGGAAAACAGTGTGGAGATTCCTTAAGAAATTAAAAATAGAGCTACCCTATGACCCTGCAATTGCACTACTGGGTATTTACCCCAAAGACACAGATGTAGTGAAAAGAAGGGCCACATGTACCCCAATGTTCATAGCAGCAATGGCCACAATTGCCAAACTGTGGAAAGAACCAAGATGCCCTTCAATGGACAAATGGATAAAGAAGATATGGTCCATATAAAAATAATTTTTAAAGGATATGTAGAAAATTTCCCTTACATTTCCCCCCTGCTTTCCTTAATCTGTTAAGCATTGATTGAATTTATAAATAGAGTATATATAATATGGGGATTTATTTGTCAGTGTGAAGCATCTACTTAGGCTGCTGTTGGTTTTTTTCAGAATGAGTTCTACCTGCTACATCACAGATATGCAAACTATTCAGCTACTCAAAAGCTGTTATTTTGTTATAGTGCTGAAAGTAATGTAAAGTAAGTGCTCCTCTCTCTACTTTCGACCTGAGCAGATAGGGTTGTAATGAATTCACTGACTTGCTACATGTCTTCTTAAATCCCAACAATAAGGTGCCTGAAATAATGTAACAGATTTTATGGCCTCCAAAACATTTCCGGTCATTAAATGTCTCTATACCTTACTTCTACCCTGACTGGCCGCACGTAATAATGACATCTTCTAGAATTGTACTTCTGTTTATTATTTAGGTTTCTAGATATACATTTTAAAGTCCAGTTATGAAGATTAATTAGAAAGAAAGTATTTTACTTCACAGTAAAATATTTAAATAAACTATTCTTTCCTTACAAATTCCAATTATTACTGATTTATTTCTGAGTTAATGCAGTACAGCATTGCTACATATTTTAGAAGGATATCTCACTGTTAGCTCCCAGTGCGTTAGCAGTCATCAGTCTGTCTTTCAGAATCTTAGAAATCATCATATAGAGTGTAAATTTATTTTTGAAAGTGCTCTCAGGGTATCTACAGTGCTATTTTTGGATTTAATGTCAGAGGGCAATAGCCTCATTATTTTGCTTAGAGATTTGTGGCTTAGTTTTTGCATCTATACGAAGGATCTCATAGCCTCCATCTATAATAAGCGGCTTATCCAGTATGTTAATTTTTTAAATGCTGCTCAAAAAAAGAGGCTGCCTTCTTCTGATAAACCCCAGACTTTAATAACACGTCCTCTGAATTAAATCTGTAAATGCAGTACTAAAGTTCAGCAAGGCAGTCTGGGCTTTTTAATTAGCTCGCAGCTGCACGGCCAGGATAACGTTTCTTGTTGAGGAGGTGGCTAGCTTGGTGTTCATTATTTCGGCCCCTGTTCAGAGTTCAGTGGTCATTCTAAGCTTTCTTAAAGAATTGCTTGTCTTTGTTTTCAGGGAAAGACCATATGTCTTTGCTTAATCATTACCCAGAAACACTTACCAGTGTTCTTGCCATGACGGTACAGCCATTGATTTGACCTGAGTGGAACAAATGGTGGCGATCTTCTAGACATGGAAGGATTCAGTGGGATCCAAAAAAATCATCTGAGCTATTTGTTTAACTAGTATATACGTCACACAAATGAAACCTCAATCTCAACTCCTTTACCACTTCAAAATTCTTTACATTTTTAAATGTTCCTTTTTAATGATGAATATGGGTTATAAAATTTAAAAATTCTTTTGAAGCTGTATAAAATTTAACTGTATTTTCTACAGTTTCTAGTCGATTGTATTATTTTTGCATGCCATAGAGAATATGAAGACTTAATAGAAAGTGTAGCAGATTGTATGGGACAATGAAGATTATTTAACACCTGTTCATTGAGTGCATGCCACAAGAAACTGTGCGATCTAATTTCATCCTCATGGTAACACTAAAAGACTGTCCACAATGTAGTTTGTCACCAATGTAGATTGTCCCCTATGTAGTTTTACACAGGGGGAAAACTAAAGAATCAGAGCAGTTAAGGCACTTGCCCAAGGTCACACAGCTAGTAAAATTCAGAACTGGGGCTTGAATCCAGGCCTGCCTTACATCGAAACTTGGGCTTTTTCTGAATGTTATATTACCTCCTCCTCAAAGCCAAGTTTAAGATTAGTCTTTCTTATAATAATCTTCCCAGTGAATTTTAATTTCCTCAGCACGAAATTATGCAGTATGTATACCATCACATGTTTATATATTTCTTTAAAATTGTTTTTCTTGCTATTTCCGTAACTTGTCAAGGCTACTAGACATCTATATTCCCTAAGTCCAGGCACCATTTCCTCTACTTCCTTTTATGCCCTCACAGCAAGAACTACTTGGAACAAATTATACAACCTTTTACACTGGTTATATTGGGGTGTGATTACACAATTTTTTACTTAAAAAATATTTTATTTATTTATTTGAGGGGGGAGAGGCAAAGGAAGGGGAGAAGCAGGCTCTTCCCTGAGCAATAAGCCGATGGGGGGCTAGATCCCAGGACCCTGGGATCATGACCTGACTCAAAGGCAGACGCTTAATCGACTGAGCCACCCAGGTGCCTTCTTTCGCTTTTTATACTGTACATATCCTTATTGTTTGAATTAGAAAGAAATATACAGGGGCACCAGGGTGTCTCTCTCAGTTAAGTTTCCCGCTTGATCTTAGGTCAGGTCTTGATCTCAGGGTCATGAGTTCAAGCCCACATTGGGCTCCATGCTGGGTGTGGAGCCTACTTTATTTTTACTTAACATTTTATTTATTTACTTGATTCATCTTAACCTACTGAGCCACCCTGGGACCCCTGTGGAGTCTACTTTAAAAGAAAGAGAGAAAGGAAGAAAGAAAGATAGATGTAGGTAATTATCTATACTTTGTATTTTAAAAATCTAATGGTAAATGTCCAATGTGGGAGATATTAGGCAAAAAAAAAAAAAAAATAGGAGTATACACACTTATATGACACTACATCTGGTTTTCTGTTTGAATTCTTACAGATTAGAAAGAATTAAATGGGAGAGGCAGCTTTATTATTTTTCTGTTTATAATAGTAATGGATAAGGTTCCAAATACCTGGGAAAAAATGACTAAGGCTCAAAACAGGAGGAATATGAAGCTATTAAATAAAGATAAAGTATTTTATCTTTAAAGACATGAAGGGAATTTTAAAGGATAGTGCCAATATGTATCACCGAAAGGGATAGCAAGATGTATGGAAAATAAGCATTAACATGGTGATGGAAAACAAAGATACACCATATTTAAGAAAATGGGAGAAATAAAAGTGTTACAATCTGTAGTTAGACTAGAACTACCCCACAAAATATTGTCATGAATACAAGTCATATATGAATGCAATCGTATCCGTAGAATAATGGTGGCTCAAAAAGAATTTAACATGACCAAATCAAAATGATTAAACCCTGATCCTCTTTTGGCAGATTTAGTGTAGACATGATCTTGTAGTCCTATAAACAAGGCACAATTACTTGGGAAAAACAAGTTTGCTCTGATAAACTCTTTGTTCAGTGGTGGCGTGAACTCATATAGCTTGCATTGAAACAAGGCATTTGAGAAATGCAAAAAAAATTAGATGAATAAAATAAGAAATAAAATGATAGTGGACAAACACACTGAACTCTAAATGCTGGGATTATGGATGATAGCAGCAAAGCAAAAAAAAAAAAAAAAAAAAAAAAAAAAAAAAAAAAAAAAAAAAAAAAAAAAAAAAAAAAAAGAGGAAAAAAAAAAAAAAACTAAAAAGCGGGGAATAAGGAAAAAACAAAAAAAAAAAAAAAAAAAAAAAAAAAAAAAAAAAAAGGTTAGAATTTGGAACTGGGAAAGCCAAAATTGCCCAGAAATTGGGAATTTTGACAAGACATGGAAATTAGCCATTAGGACATTTTTTTCAGAAATAGGCATAATTAAAGTTCAAGATGAGCCGGTGAGGTCAGAAACTAAGCAACAAGCAAGCAGACGTGAGTATAAATAGATGGAAGAAGTAAGTCTAGTCATTGGGTCAGAAATTAGTAGGCAAGCAGCAAATTAAGGGGACAGAGTTACTGGAATTCAGGGCAAAGAGTGAGAATCTGGAGGACATAATTTTGCAAAGAGAAAGGCAAGGCAAATAAGTGGTCTGCATGTGGTTGATAGTCTGGAACCAGAAAACTCACAATAACCAGGCAGGTAGAGTAGAAAGAATTTCTACTTTAAAAGTTGTCTCCAGAAGTTTCTCCATCATTACCATAATTTCATAAATATTTAAGTATTTTTAGATCTCAAGAGTAGAACTAGGAAGATGCATCTGACCAGATGTGACTTATTGCCAAGTTTTCATGGTGATAATAATTTAGCAGTTTTATCTCCAAAATTGCAACGTTGGTGCTCCATCCCTGTCTCTACCCCAAAAGAACACCTTACCTGTCACCTCAGGCCTATATCTTAAAAACCACCTAAGCTATTTTTCATTTCATTTAATTATGATTTGAAATTGCTTTCTCTCTTTCAACTCCCTCACTTGATTATTCTTTTTCTGATGACATTTGCCCACCTACGCAGTTATGGCCTCAACTCAACTCATTGAGGTATTTTTCTTGAACTAATTTCAACCGTGATCTAATGAATCCCCCATACGTATTCCTTAATAATATCTGAAGCAGATTTTTCAACTATACAAACTCAGCCCACTACCATTACAAAGTTGAATCTCCATCTGAGTCAACGGTAACTTCCCTCTCTCCATGACTCTGTGCATTATTATTCCTCCTCTCTCCCTTCTCCAAGCTATGGCTCTTTCGGTGTTGAGGATGGGGAGTAAGGAGGAGAAAGAAAGGACAAAATCTTTTTTCTTGGCTAGACTCCACTGCAAGCCTGTTTGGCAGTTGATGCCTTCAGCATGGCTGGTGTCTAAACACTCACTCTCTTATAGGTACATGTGGGAGTTTTTGGAAAAGCCCACCAAGGCCAATGGTAGGAACTGGTACTAGCACATCACTGTCTAGAAGGCAGAATTTTTGGCTTTACACAGGGTTCAATTCCAGTTCCTTGCTTCACTGAGGTCTAGCCACATCCCCTATCATTAAAACTTCACACTAATGTTGATGACTTATTTCCAGGTTGAGTAGCCCCATGGGCTGACATCTGCTTATTACATACTGGCTATTCTACCTTTGAGGTCTGTATTCCCAGCACTGTAGGTTTTGCTGCTGCTGCTGCTGCTTCTTCTTCTTCTTCTTCTTCTTCTTCTTCTTCTTCTTCTTCTTCTTCTTCTTCTTTTTGGTACTTTTTGGTATTCTTTTTTTGTTTTTGTACTTGTTTTGTACTGTATTTTGACATTGTTGGCTGTATTTCCCCCAGCATTGGTTGGCTATATCCACCCCCTGCCATGCATACATGTATACACACATTTGAGGAGTGGGGTTGTGTAACATAGGAAATCTGATCCAATAGATCAGGACCCTGAGACATGGATTCTGAAAAAATGTTTACCAGATGAGTCTGTGTTATGAACTGACTTGTGTCACTTCCTAATTCCTCTGTTGGAGCCCTAGCCCCTAATGTGATTGGATTTGAAGAAGGCATTTAGGGAGGTAATGAAGGTTAAATGAGATATTAAGTTTGGGCTCTAATCCCATAGGACTAGAGTCACTGTTTGGAAAGGATGAAAATACCAAAGATCTTTTTCTGCATGTATACACACAGAAGAAAGGTGATATAAAAACACAGCAAGAAGGTGGCTTTCTACAAGTCAGGAAGGGAGGCCTCACCAGAAACCTATCCTTAAAGTACCTTGATCTTGGACTTCTGGCCTTCAGCACTGTGAGAAGACAAATTTTTGTTGTTTAAGCCAACCAGGCTGTGGTATTTGTTAGGGTAGCACCAGAGAACTAATACAGCGTGGGTATCAATGCCATGTCCATCCCTACTGAGAAGCTCTGTTCCAGACTCTCTTTAATTCTTAACAACTGTAACCGCAATGGGAAACCCCAACTCTGAGTCACCAGAGAATATCATGCAAACCTCAATTGCTATAAAATCATACTCTACATTTATTTGGGCCTCGGTTAACATTTTCTCTATCCTTTGCTTATCCTTTAGTTTCTTTAATCTTCCCAATCCAGTCCTTAGCCTTACTCAATTCTGGCTGATCACCATAAGCACTATTATATAAGGAATATTAGGATGTCATTTATATGCCTTTGTCATCCTTCCTCTAAAGTTCAATTTTTACTTTTCCTTCACAGTTTTTTTTAATGCCTCCTTCTACATCAGAGAAAGAGATGTTCTTTTTATTTTCAAGGCAAATACCCTCTATCCCCTTTAGATCCTACCTTCATCTGACCTCTGCACCCATTCCCCAGCATTTTCATCTTATCTCCCATGCCCTCCGTTTCTCTGCCATCAAAAATACATAAGTCAAAAAACAGAAAATTGACTTTCAGTAGCTTGGTTTTTGGTGACTGATAAATTGGCTTCTTTCCAACATTTCTATCAGTAAGAGAAAAAAAAAATGACACTGAAAGAAGTTCCCTGGAGTCACTGGAAAAAAGAGCAAGGCAGTGGATATAAATTTAGAATTCATCGTTGGAGAGGTGATAGTTCACTTGTTCATTCATTCATGTCAATCTATTTTTATCTTAAGCACCAACTATGTGCCTGGTTCTGTTAGTTTGTATAAATGGATAAATGAACTATCACCTTGGTGCTAATGCCTTTTAAATAGACATCTTTGTTTTCCTACCTTAGTAAGCGGAGAGGGCATTTGTCAGGGTCAACTACTGGTTAATGAATAAATGAATGACACTGGTCTTGTCTTCAAGGGGCTGAAGTCATGAAAATAGGTGAGTTCTAGAGAAGTTAGGATAGAGAAAAATGCTCAAATATAGGAATTTAGTATTGGAACTAGCAAGGGAAAGAGAAGGAAGAAATAATGAAGGACACAACAAAAGAACATTGTAACAATGGAGAGAAAAAGATAATAAGGTGCTTCAAAACTACCTAGAACTGTCCAAACTGTGTTTTCACTGGATCCACTCTGAACAGATTTAGTCAGAAACTCAGTATGGCCCCAGGATCTGAACTGTTAAGCTCATACAGGTGATGCTTCTGCACATTCTAAAGTCATGAAAAACAAGAGTGTCTAAGAAAAGGTGGGCAACAATGAAAAACTGTAGAAATATAAGCACTGAAAAACCTGGAAAATGTGTAAGATTCTCCCTGAATATGAAAAAATTTAGCTGATTTTCTTACTGTTAGCATAAAACGATAGCGAAGTAAGCCCATACCAGGGATGGTGGAGCAGAAACTTGTGAGCATGGATCCTTGATGGCTGTGTTGGGCAGCTGAATCCGTCATACCATCACTTACCTCTGGACTTCTAATGTGAGAATAATAAACCTCTATTCATCAAAATGAAATAAGTAAAGTGAAAATGTACAGTTTAATTTGCAGTACATTTATTTAGTAGTAAGGGATAAAGAATGAATGCTTATGAGTACCAATGACAACATTTATTAGGCATTGACTATGCATAAGCATTCTGTTAAGAGCTTTGTATAAATATCTCACCAAAACCTCACAACGGCACTGTGATACACCATAACTCACCACTATTAATGGAAAAATAAATGAGCTCCTCATATGGAGGTAAAGAATATCAAAGGTAGTAAATATATGTTTCATGGCTAATGAAAGGATAGGAATAAAATGGATGTGGTGAACTTGTTAATTGCCAGGTACTTTTCTGGACATTTCTCCTGCCCATCTTCTTTTGCATTAATTTAAATCCTATATGTCTTTTGTGGCACAAGTCAAGTCTAAATCCTCTTTTAGGAAAACCTCCTTAACATTTAAGTATGAGCTTTCCCTCTTTTGATCTTTGGGAACTTAAATTTAGGACCACATTCTATGACCTAGATTATATAATATTTGGGATAGAAAAAATGCCTTATAACTAGAAGAGTACAGGGTGTTGAATAATTACTGTCAAATGATGACAACTAACCATTTTACATTTTTCACCTATAAAAGTTTTCCATTATGTGACTTGAAAATGCTCATTTTAGGCTTACCCGAAGTCATACTTCATTTAACTCAGCAAATGTAATTAATTTATTACTAATAAATAGCAGTTCTCTGTGGTTTTCAGCTAAGTAATGTTTCTCTCGACATCTCTCTCTGGTGATCCAGGTTAATGGAAACTGGAGAAATACAACTACTTTTTATGAAGCATTTAATATTTCTTCTTTCCTGCCTCTTTATATGTGTCAATTCTCTTTAGCATTTTGCAATGCTCAGAACTAATACATTCATATATGTATAAACTGGGGAAATTATATGCTTTTAAATACATGCTGCTGTTGGTAAATATTTATTTTGTCCTACTGCTAGATGCATGTGCATCTATTTTGTCCTACTGCATGCATGGGGATAAAGATCTTAATGTTTCCTTTTACACATAATTACATTAAAGATTTTAGAAAACTGTCTCTATGCATTATACATGATTAATTCATGTTGATTCGATTGACATATCAGAAAATAATCAATAGTTTAGATTTGCTCCACTAAATGGAATATACTTTAATAGTCTGCAAAATATACTATTTTGAAAACATGGCCTATCTTCAAATAATGTTAATATCCCAAATAATGGCTTGCCATAGGATTTAAATACCTTTATAAATTTTGCATTGTAACTAAAAAAAGATATTCAGATATTCAAAGTGTATTAAAAGAACTTTGTAAAAGTATTCAACGAAAATTGCATTATTTTATTGTTATTATGCACTGATATATCTTTAGTTCAGTTAAATCCATGGGATGAGTGAGGTCCAAGATTAGAGAATATGACTATATCTTATACAGAAGCATCTTTGAATTCAATTAGTTCCATTTTAGGAAGTGCTAATTAAGCAATATCTTTTTGATTTTTACATTGAGAATTATGTCACTAAGATGGTCTCGGTAATAAACCTTTTGGAGATAAAAATGAATTTCCTTATGTAATGTGTACAGTTATTTCTGTATTGTTTTCAGGCTCTTTTGCTATTTGAAGAATGAAAATATAAAAGCCAAATTACACAGTACAATCGTCTTGACTATGACAGTGAAAGTATATCAGTGTGTGTGACTCACATTTCATTAAAATGCATATAAATATGTTCTAGGATATATATGTATATAATCTCCATAAATGAAAACTCTATTGAAATCACATCTTAAAATGAAGATGCTGAGTAATTTTTCATGACCACAACACTTTAAAAGCATATATTTTATTATTTGGAATTGCAATAAACCCACAATATGAACACATTCTAGTTTAATCTATTATCCATTTTCCTAGTGTACTGTACCGATGATTCATACATTACTTTGTCAAATTCTTGATTAAAGTAGGATACATAATTCAATTTTCTATTGCAACTTCCTTGGAGGAAAATTTGGACAAAAGCCAATGATTCTTAAATTTCTCTAAGCCCTTTTGAAAAGTTAATCTATTCTTCTGTTACGAAGTCTTGAAATAGTGTCAGGAAGGGCTATTCTACCACACCAACCAATTCCTTAACAGTGATTAAAGAAAGGAAGAACTGTGTCATTTTGCCCAAGTGCTAATTTTGCATGTCGAGGGCACAGCTCAAAAGATAATGTCTAACCTGGCAAGATACATAAGTTGATGGAAAAAGCCCTATTTTTAACAGGGTTAACCTGGAGTTTTTTGCTTATGAAACTTTTTATGTATTTTGTTTCTAAGCCTTTATAATATTTCAAAATAAATGCTACCAGAGAGTGAGCACACGTAATAAAGTCTTTTGCATTGCCTGTATGCTTTTAAGAAGACGTTACAAATATTAAATTTTCCAGTCCTGGAGTTAAGGGAGGAGACTCTTCAGATTTTGTCTTTTTGTTTTAAGTGATACTGAAAATTGCATTAATAAGGTCCCTGAAAGAGCATCGATGGTTAATTCAAATAGAGGCGATTGGAGGAAGATGGGACACGGTCTAAGGCAAGATACGAATCTCTACATCCATGTGTGCATGTTTGTGAAAGAAGGAAAAACCATTTTATTTTTTAAGTAACTGTCTCTACAGGTAGTTTCTTTTTTATTAACTTGCAATATCTTTCTTAGTTTAGAGCAAAGCAGGTTACCTTTTAGCATCTAAATCCCGCACACTACCCCGTGTTTTTTTCATTTTTCACCCACACGAAAGAAGGGTGCAGTGTCGAGATGCTACAAAGTGAACTAAAAGAGCCAACTGCTGGGTACAGGGAGAAAAAGCAAACCCAAAAGGAAAACATGGGGATTTAAAGCCCGGATCCTAAGACACGCCAGCGTTAACCCCTTGGGCGCTGCAGCGGGGATCCCCGGTGCCTCGGGCCCGACGGACAGGAACACTGGCGCCCCGCCCCCGTCGGGGTGGGGGGCTCTCCTTCTCAAGGAGGGAGCAAGCTGAGGCACTTTTGTAGTCCGGAGCGTGCGTCACGACCTGGGACAGGCAGCGAGTCCAGTACGCAGTGGAGCAGAGACGCGGCGAGAAGCCGCTCAAATGTCCGCTGGCGCGGGGTCAGCCTGAACCTGTCCTCGCCAGGGGCGCTCGCCCTCGCCCGCCCGTCCGCCCGCCCGCTGGCCCGGCTCCCAGGCTCTGGAGGGGCGCAGGCCTGAGGATGGTTCCGGCGGGGCCTCAGGTGAAGAGTGCCCGCGTCCGACTGCGGCAGTCACCGCTGTCCTGCCTCCACACTCGCGGTACGCTCGCCGCCCCGCGCCTAAACAGCAGCTGTGACTGACGGAGTCACCACCCCGCGCGCCCAAGCCACCCCCTCCTCCCCCGCCGCCCCTCCCCCGCCCCGATACGTCATGGAAACACGGACGTCAGAGATCCTCAGCCAATCGCAGGCAGCAGCAGGAGGAAAGGAGCGAGCGGGAGGGGGCGAGGGCAGCGGCGAACCGACTCGGGGAAGGAAGAGAGGGAGGGGCGCGGGGAGGCGCGAGTCCCCCGCCCCTCACTCCGGACACCCTTTCCCGACCGGGCGGCAAGTTCTAATCGCCGGTCGCGCGCTCGCCAGCCGGGGACGCGCTCGCCGGGTCCTCCCCTTAAACGCCCTCTCCACGGCGCTCGGGTCCTAGTCCCTGTCCCAGCCGCGCTTCCTCCGCGCGCGCGCGCGCGCTTGCCCGCCCCCAGGCTCCCCGCGGGCTGCGTCACGTGACCGCGCCCAGCCAAGGCGGCAGCAGCGGCGGCGCGAGCTTCGGCGGCGGCGGCGGCGGCGGCGGCAGTGGCAGCGGGAGCAGCTGCGCCGCCAGCGTGGAGCGGGAGGCGTGTGGGTGTGGAAAGAAGGGAGCGCCAGACCGGAACGGGTGAGCGTTCACCTCCCCCTGCCTACCCGGGCAATACTGCGGGCCACCCGGTGCAAACGGGCCCCCTGCCCAGAAGCTTTGCGCATCTCCCTCGTGCTCGGCCGTCCGCCCTCGGGTGGCCGCGGCCCCGCCCGGAGCGGACCGGGCTGCGGTGCTCACGAAAGGGGCTGCACCCCGCCCGCCGCTGCTGTTGCGGACGGCGGCGTGAGGCTGGCGGAGCTGCCCGTGCTGAGCGCGGCGCGCCCTGTGTGCGGCTCTGCGGAGCCGAGGAGGCGGGTCCTGCGGGGACGCGGGCGGCCACTCGGCGGCTGCCGGGCTCTGGGCGGGGGCCGGGCTGGGCGCCGCCTCCTCCGCCGCCGCCTCCTCGCAGTGCAGCGTGAGTAGGGAGCCCCGGCTGGTGGACGCCGAGCCTCTGGGCTCCGCGGTTGCCTCATCCTCGAGGTGTAGCCGCACCTCCGCGTGGCGCCCCGAGCCCCGGGAGTCGGCTGCGGACGAGCAGAGGACCGAGCCCCCATTCTCCGTGCTTCCCGCTGCCCCCCACCGCTCCCTCCCAACCCCCGACCCTCCCGCAGCCTCCCCTACCTCCCCCCTCCCTCGGAAAATGGTTCCTGCTGCCGGGCGAGGTGAGTGGCGGCTGCCGCCCGCCCGCGGCGGTGGTGGCGGGTCAGGTCACCTGCGGGGGAGGCCGGGCGGAACGCCGAGGTCTGGGTGTCGCGGCGGGGGTCCTGACCGCTGGGCGCTCAGCGGACTGCGGCACAGTCCAGAGAAGTTGGCGCGGGCGTTCGGGGCGCCCCTCGCAGGTTGTCTCCTGCCGCGGCCGCCCTGGGAGATCCGAAAGGTGAGCGGGTTCCTCGGCGTGCGTCTCAGCGCCCTGTCCGGCCAGGAGTCCCCGCCCAGAGCCCGAGGGACGGGGCTCCTTGGGGCTTCGTGTCTACACCCGCAGCTCTTCGGCTTCTTCCAGCCGCCTCGGCCGCGCCATAGCCCATCCTGCTGCTGGCCGCCCCCGCCCCGGCGTGTGGTGACCTTGAGGGCAGCGGTGCCCGGCACTCTTTCCCCGCGCCCCGGGAGGGTCACCCTCTAATCCCCGACTTCGGCCCTACTGGCCCTTCGCTGGCTGAGGGAGGGGGCCCCTCGTCGGCCCCTCGCTGGGGCTGGTTGATTGATGCGTTGTCACACTGGACGGTGATTCCGCGGGAGTTAGAGAGCCGCCTCGCTTCTCTCCCGGGGTGTCTCCTGCCTGGCCCCCCCAGGATGTTCACGGCTGCTTCCGATTCAGATTTTTGGACTTAGTTGAAAAGGAAAAAATAAAAACAACAACAACAACAACAACAAAAACCCGTGCGTCCTCCACTCCCTCTTTGGAAAGGGTCAGTAGAGGGAACCGCATTATAGTTGCGGGGGCGGGGGGGGGGTGCTCCCTTTATCCCATCCTGCTGGAGAATCTTGTGGCTAAGCTAGTTAACGACCCCTGGTTCTGGGCCGCGGTCACTAGCTAGGTTGGACTCCGTGCGCATTTCATTCACCAGTTTTCTGCGGGACTCGCCGCGCTGGGAGTGCTCGCATCCTGCTCCGTGCAGCGGTGCTGGGCGGCGAGCGCGGGGGAGGGGGGCAGGGGGTCCTGAAGGAGGTCGGGGCGGGGGTCTCTGAATCTGGGGAGGGCTGGACCCTACTCCACACACGTATTTTTACCCTTCCCTGGGGTTAGAGCGCAGCCAGCAGTCACCTTTGGCTGTTACGCATGCTACTTTCTGGGTTTATTAATAATCTAATGGCTCGTTGGTTGGTATCGATTGCTGTTCATGATGAATTAGTTATATGGGTGTTTTTTTCGTATGTGTATAGGTATATGCATATATCTGGACTGTCTTACAACATGGAAGCCTTTGTTGTGTTTAACCTCCCCCACCTGAGGACAATCTTATTTTAAAATAAAGCTCTTGCTCAACGTGGGTGTATTTTATAATAAGAAGTACTTTTAAGGATCTGCTTTGTACGGGGCTGTCCTCGAGCAGAGGGTGTGTAACCCTTTGGATGGTGGCCCACGTGAGTCAATAAAGGGCCTTCACCGCCTGCCCTGCTGCCAGCCTTCCCCAGAATCCCTGTCCTCGCGTGTGGTAGAGGCGGATTGGGGGAATTAGAGGGATTGGAGGAGAATCTGCTTTTTGTACTTGTGCGTTTCGTTTGGGCACCCCCCCTTTTTTTTCCTTTTTCATCGTGATGCGTTCAAATTTGAAGTAAATAGAAACGTTTTTCTTACAAGGAATCTTTATAAAAACTAGTGCGTGAAATGGGCTTATTTAACCATGATTTCAGGGGGACGTTTTAGTTTCTACCTTGCTTTGGATGAGACAGTTAAATTGCTGTAATTAAGGGTGGAACTCTGTCCTGATTTTGGTTTGGGTGTAACTGCAAAGATCTTTGAAAAGTAACTGTTATTTCCTACCATATAGTCTGCAAAAGTGAGTCACAATCGGGTGAATTGAGGACAGAGCGCCACCTTTAATTTAAAATTTCGTGATTTTTTTTCATTAAAATGGTGAAAATTCAGAGTATGCCTTCTTGATTTTTGTGGCAGTGGCTATCATGACATCCCATTTAGACGCATAAGGTGAAATTGTTTTTCTGTATTAGTGGGGGATTCCTGCAATTATGTGGGAAGTTTTGGTTTTTTAATTGAAGCTTGAGATTTAACGTAGACTTCTGAGATGAGGTGAGAAACTAGTTTTGATTTGTGCTTATAGAATCATAGGAGTAATGATAGTCTGGGCCTACTTAGGAAAAGAAATAAGGAAATAGCTGCATTGTAAATAGATATTTAAACCTACCTATTGCCACCGAATCGAGGTACCTACCGGCATGATAGTGGTTTTACAGTTTCTTTTGAGCTTTTGTGCTATTAACAGATTCTGCAGGAAACATGCAAAATATCTGCAAAATTATTAACCTTGAGTAAGGTTATAGTAATTTTTTTTGTTTGTTTTTCATCTTCCAACAGCCTGCCTTTTATGGCTTTACTGCGAGTTTTATAATTACTTGTTTTTAAATGATACAAATTTGAGGACTTCCAGCAAGAGTACATACATTCAAAGTTATTAAAGACCATGTTGGGAAAAGTGGTTTCTATATATGGTTCCTCTCAAATGCAGTCTCATACAAAAATAAATGGAGTTTTTAATGCTTAGAAAATAAATGCTGTAGCTGACAGCTGAATTGGTGAGATTTCCTTCCCTGCCCACTTGCTCCCTTCTGTCCCCCTTTCTCCCAAATAAAAAATTTAAGGTACATTATCTCTTTAGGCACAGGATACTTTTTGATAATTGTGACTACGGATGTGGCATAAAGAAACAAAAATTTTAGCTCTCAAGGAATGAATATGTCCAAGTTACCAAATACAATTTTCATAACTGACCACAAGATATTATTGCCCTTCTATCTGCATTTAAGTTTTAATTGAACACTTATGATTTCTTCATAGATCACTATGAAGCATAAGCTATTAAGTTATAGATGTTTTATTAAGTTAAAATTGAATTACAAAATTTGCTTGGGATGAAGAGTGGCTTATACTTTTTCAGTCTGTGGAATATGGCCCCATGTTCAGGACATTATTTGAGCAGTTGGGTTGATGTATGCACAGTAATTATACACAGTTTTGCATAATTTGATAGAAACTGATTTGTGGGTTAAGTTTTACTAAATGCCTTTGTCAGATATGTTTAACTTCATTTTGAAAGAAACAGTCTTTTATCATGGGAACTGAGTTGTATAGCTGAACAGGTTTTAAGAAGAATGGCCAATTACAACTATCAGTTTTTTATGTACTAACAACAACAAAAGTGTTTGCCCCCCTTTTTTGTACTTTGTTACGTATACAAGCAGTTGGCATTGGCTGTTTTCACTTTTTTATTCTTGAATTTTGTAATGAATGAGCAAAACAGTAAAGGAGTAAAAATATCAGGAAGCAGAAACTTTTTAAATTTTTGCACCTTAAGACCTTACTTGTCCAGTTGGAAGGAAATATTATTTTCTAGAAGGTAAGGTGATTAAATAAAAGGGTACCATGAGTAGCTTATTTTAGAATATACAGAATCTGTGGTAACATTGAAGACAAATGATTCAGTGGTTATGGGAAAAAATTTTTTAAAGATAAAAAACTTTAAAAGATTTATTTTTTAGCTCTTACAAATGTTTTACATAAACATACACTGTTGTTTTGTTAAAAATTTTTATTATGGAAATTGAGAGAATAGTATACTTAGTGACTAGTTTTGACAGTTACCAATTGGTGCTGGCCCATCTAATTTCATTTCTGTCTTTATGCATGAAATATGTCTTATAAATGGGGACATTGGTCAGGTAACTGAAATGAATTTATGTGTATTTTATTTGTAATTTACGGAATACACAATAATGCCTGTAGTTGAATCTGAAAGGTAATTTTTATGTTCTTCGTTGTTTCTGTAATAGTCTGTTTTACAGCAGGCTCCTAAAGACAGTGTCTCTCAAATTTTGCTTGTTTAGTAATAATGCTTTTGTTTTATAAAGTTCTTTACAATATTTCAGAATATATCACATACTGCCTCATTTGAGTCTCACAACAAATAGACCTGTGAGAAGTGTAAAAAGATAGTTGTACTTTCCCCCCATCTACCCCAGGTTAGTAAAAAGGATTTGTCTAGGCCCTAAGGTCACATAACTAGCACTTAGATTAGCCAGAACTAGACTCTAGGTGGCTTCTTGCTTTTATTCTATTGCTCTTTCCATTATACATGTTTTTATGTGCATTTGTGAAAGTTACATAGGTTTATGAAAAATCGACTTCTGACCAGAGTAAATTTAGTACTCAGATACAAACAGGTTTGTTTATACTGTGTAAATATAATCTATTGCTTATATTGGCATAATGGAAATAGCTCATACCCTGATTTACTTATTAACAGATGAGTAAAATGAATTTGAATGCGTATGAAACCTTATATTTTTAATATTGTGAATTGGATTATCTTCAAGTAAGGAAGTTTGTTTGCAAAGACCTCTTGGTCTTTGAAATGATTAGGGGTGTCTTAAATCTTGTGTCAAAAATAAAATGGCCTGTACTCAAAGTTTCTTCTTTCAATTTCGGCTATAATTTTTTTAATGCACTTGTTTTTCTGCCAAACAGATGTATTCCATAAATCTTTTTGAAATGTTAATTTGTAATGACATTTAGTTTGCAAAGTCCCCAAAGGAGGAGATTTTTAGTTCCTGAAATTCAAAAGCTTTCTATAAATCTGACCAGGAAGGTAGTGGTTCTCCAGCATCCATGGGCCTGAGGATCACCTGGGGGAGTGACTGACAGCGCAGACTCCCTGGCGTTGCCCCTGCAGTTCTGATTCAGCAGATTGGGGGTGGGGCCCAGCAGGCTGCATTTGGAGAAACGTGTTAAATTTATGACCAGGTTAAAATTATATGATGTGGTAGAGATGTAGAGATTTATTTCGCTTTGTGCACAGAGTTAGTGCTTTCAAGCAGTTTGGACTCTTGCAACCGTGTTTGATTTGTGATTGGTGGTTTTTGTGACAATTGTAAACCTGGTAAATGGAAAATCCTTTTGTTATCTGTGTTCACTGTCTTCCTGTAGAAGATCTGTCTGTGGTTATTTGTTAAGTTACTTATTAATCTTTGTGAACTCTTAAAGAATGTTCTTCTCTTTTTGTTTTCATGCCCACATGTCTGCCATTTCCAAGTGCCTTGAACATAGGGACTTATTTTGGTAAAAATAATGAGTCCTATGTTAGTAAAGAACTGAATATTTGTGCTTTAGTCTGGCTCTTAACATTTTGTTAGAGGGAAAAACTTTATAGATGTTCCTTCAGACTAAAAAGACATAAATTGGTGGATAAGTGGTGGTCCTTATCAACTTCACTTAACAGGCAGCTGTTCCTTCAAAAGCAGCAGGTCAGTGCCTAATGATTTTTCAATAATATTAATGATATAAAGCTAATTGATAATTTATTCTTCTGTGCATTAAAACAGAAGTTACTGCTCTTTTATGTTTTATTTTGTTTTATTTTTTTAAGATTTTATTTATTTGACAGAGATCACAAGTAGGCAGAGAGGCAGGCATAGACAGAGAGAGAGGAAGGGAAGCAGGCTCCCCGCTGAGCAGAGAGCCCAATGTGGGGCTTGATCCCAGGACCCTGGGATCATGACCTGAGCTGAAGGCAGAGGCTTTAACCCACTGAGCCACCCAGGCGCCCCTGCTCTTTTACTTAGACGCTAAATAACAATTGAGGTCCAGTTGATGTAAACTGGTTTGACTTTTTAAACTATTTTATCTAATACTATATGCCACATGTGGATTATTTAAGACCAGTCCTAAAATAGTTGTTTTTGCTTCATTATAACACGGAAGTAAATAGCCTTTATTGTATTTAAAATATATTTTATGATGAAATTAATTTCAGAGTAAATCCATTTAAAGACTGTGTTGAACATTTTTTTTGTTTGTTCCAAAAGCTTTGGCTTGTTGGCTGTGCTTTAGGATATATTTAGGAATCATGGGTTATAATATACAAATGACTATGGAAATAGAAACTTAATAAAGATTTCTGGCAGACAGATCCAGATACACTATGGGTAAACTTTTCACCGTGTTCTTTTGAAACATTTTTTTATTAAAATTTTCCTAGGATGGTGTTAACTACTTTAAACAGTATGCCGTGTTTTTAGTTAACTCTTTGGTGAAAATATTGCTTGGTACTTCTAAGTGCAATAACTTCCAACAATATGGTATCCCAACCTCTGGAATAGCTGCTTTGTATTAATATTATTGTCAGCTGGGCCTCTGGGGGAAAGAATAAAGATAGTTTTGAATGGACCAGTGCTTGCTTACATTGTGAAATCTGAGATTATACTGCCTGACTGTAAGCTGTTATGACTACTGTAAAGACCTGGTAACTTTAGAAGGAAAAGTTGTACTTTCTGAAAAATAGATCTGAAAAAGGATTTGATTGTTTAAAAGATGCTTTTTAAATAACTCGATTATTAACAGTGTGAATTTCTTGTTCACTGTACTAACTCAGTGAATTTGCTCCCAGAAGGAAATTAAACAGTCTTTTACTCTCAGAACGCTCAGATCTGCTGCTTTAATCTATCTTTCATATTTGTGCCAGAACTTTTTTTTTGTTTTGTTTTTAAATAGCTTTCCTGCTGTCCTTTCTTCACTAAAACTTCTAACGGTTCCTCATTTTTCTCTTTATCACCATGCACCTTAGCTGTGAAGGCCTTTTATAAAGTCGCTCAGTATTTTCCAAAGTGTGTTTTAGAACACTGGCTTCAAGAAATATTAATGGGGGGTGTCCTTTAGGGGAAGAGGTGCAAAACTGAAATACAAGATCGCTGGTTTCTGCAGTTTTCCCATTTGGTTCTTCTCCCATCCTTTGATATGTTAATGTGGATGGAATCTGTGTAAATGTGTTTAATGCTCTGCTTCCTCATTTCACAGAATCCTTTTTCCTGGATCGTCCCACCTGTTACTTTTCTATATTACCTAACAGGATCACCACTTTTCTGTATTACTTAATGGGATTAGCACTTTGCACACCTCCAGCGGGTGCTATTCACATAGGTCAAACTGCTAATCACCTTTCTTGGAGTTAAAAGCAATGCTGTAGTAACTTAGTGCTGACTGCTGCCCACTGCGGGACAGTCATGGAGTCTGGCCATCTTCTGTGTCCATGCTGCTCATTCCTTTTGTTGTGACTTCATTATGTTTTTCCTTTCACCTGATGGGACCCTTGATCTTGTTTATCTAAGTGTTTGCATCCTTCAAAACTCAGCATTAGTTTACCTTTCTCAGTCATCACTCATTAACTTTCTTGTCTGAATTTCTCTGTATGTGTAGTCTGGGTCATACACTTCCATTTATTATAAATCGTTTTTGTCGTAGTCATTAATTTCATTTGGAGATAATATAGAGGAGTTGAGATAAGAACATGGGCTCTCGAGGATACATAGAACTTTACCTAGCAAATGTCCAGTCAGCGTTTTTTGGCCTATTGATTAAGGACTTAGATATTGTGTGGCTTGCGTTGTTAAGGTAAAGCAGATAACGTTGAAGAATTTGTCTTGGTGAATTTCTGAAGCCTTTTTAACCTTTGCAGTTTTAACTGAGGTGGACTCATAGGACAACCTGTTTTACTTTTGGAAGACAGCTGTATTCTATAGAAAGTTGCTAGGACAGTAGAATGTAGTGTATAGGAAATCTTCCATTTCTTTTTTCCTTTTTTTTTTTTTTTAAAGATTATTTATTTATTTATTTATTTGGCAGACAGAGATCATAGGTAGGCAGAGAGGCAGGCAAAGAGAGAGGAGGAAACAGGCTCCCTGCTGAGCAGAGATCCTGATGCAGGGCTCGATCCCAGGACCCTGAGATCATGACCTGAGCCGAAGGCAGAAGCTTTAACCCACTGAGCCACCCAGGTGCCCAGAAATCTTCCATTTCTTAATTTCAATTTAGTAATTAATTTGTCTCTGAGGTTTTATTCTGATTTTAATGAGTCATTATACTAGCTAAAATTCATTATACAAGCTAAAATTTATATCTTAAGATGACCAGTTTCATTTTTCTGTTAGTTCTTTGACATCTTTTCTTTCATTGGAATGGAGGTTCTTATGACGTATTTGTTGGATCTGTAGTCCGTTAGCCTGTTGCATGATGTGAGACACCATAGTTTGAAGCATATATTATGGTTTAAAATCTAAACTATGATATTCTTGTTTTGCTCTTTGTTGATAGAAATACCGTTGGGACTAAGTTCTTTTTTTATTAATACTTTTTTTTTAAAAGATTTTATTTATTTATTTGTCAGAGAGAGAGCACAGGCAGACAGAGCGGCAGGCAGAAGCAGAGGGAGAAGAGGGCTCCCTGCCGAGCAAGGAGCATGATGTGGGACTCGATCCCAGGATGCTGGGATCATGACCTGAGCTGAAGGCAGCCTCTTAACCAACTGAGCCACCCAGGCACCGTTGGGACTAAGTTCTTAAATGTATGTTTGCCAAGTGTTCTGATTTTTCTGAGAGAGTCCTTTTCTGTGAACTGAGAATGAACTGTTTGCTCGTGACCTGGTATGGGATCATTGTAGGCATCAGGAAGAAGGGTAGATATATGGTCTCTATTAAAGTTTAAAGCATAGTATAATATGGTTATTCTTCTAACTGCCTTTCTTAGGTCAAGAAAGGAAAGCTTAGAGCAGGTCATGATCTTCTAGAGCAGGTCATGATCCCAGGGTCCTGGGATGGAGCCAGGGGCCAGGCTCCCTGCTCAGCGGGGAGCCTGCTTCTTCCTCTCCCTCTACTGCTCCCCTGCTTGTGCTCTTTCACTCTTTCTCTCTCAAATAGATAGATAAAATCTTAAAAAAAAAAAAAAAGAAAGGAAAGCCTGTACTTGACTTTATCAGTTATGTTAAATGCTTATAATAAATGAGTTGTAATTTCAGACATTTGGGCAATTGATTTATATAGATAGTATGTAAGCTGTTATATTTAAAAAAACACTTGAGAAAAGTTGCTCTCTAAAGCTCATTCATTTTCCAGTGACTGTTCTTCCAACCCTTTTAAACTGTGTAAACTTAATTGTTGGTAAGGGATTATTGTAGAAGAAATTCTAAGACTTGCTCCTGCTTTAACCTGGCAATAGTAATCATACTTAAATTTCTGAGCAAAAGAGCAAAAAATGAAATCTGTGAAGGCAGAAATCAGTGAAACCAGGAATAGTTGAAATGGGTTAGGGTATGCTCTTTTCCTACGGGGACACATGTGGATGACATTGGCACATATTCCATGCTGCCCTGCTAATATCTAGGCTTATGCAAGATTTTCAATTTCTTTGCTATCATTCTTCCTTACTTAAGCCTAAAATTAAGGGAGTGCTGCTTAAAGTACACAACAAGGGTCTTTAGACAATCCGGACAGCTGATACCATTGTGGAGAACTGTAGAGTTAAGAGGGCAACAATGCAGGTAAAGGACTGAATACAAGGAGGGTCGCAAAGTCTAGGAAAAGGAGATCCCCTAGCCTCAAACTCTCTGAATGGCTGGTATCTGAAAAACAAACATCAAGCGGACAACCCTTCCCTGCTTGCAGAGTGGATTCAGGGTAAAATGTCAGTTCACCTGCCTTTGGGGTCAAACTCTGCTATATTTTTATATGTAATTGGATGCTGGAACCTACCGCATCCATTTTTGCCTCTGGACCTCTTGCTGCCTCACTCCTTTTGCTAGAAACACCCATGTGTCTTAGAGCCTATGTGTCTTTTTTTTTTTTTAAGAATTTGTTCATTTATTTAAGAGAGAGAGAGCACAAGAGCAGTAGGGGGAGGGGGAGGGCAGAAGGAGAGGGAGAAGCAGACTCCCCACTGAGCAGAGAGCTTATTGTGGGCTGGATCCCAGAACCCTGGGATCATGACCTGACCCATGGGTGGACACTCTTGTCAACTGAGCCACCCAGGCACCTTGAGCCTATGTGTCTTTTGGTATGTGTGACTGGAGCTAAAATTTCTGATTTGGGTTTTTACTCTATGATGTTATGTTTAGATTTCTCCAGATTTAAATTTGAGTTTTACCTTAAGCAGTAAAAAGCCAGGTGACCTTGCGTAAATCACTGGGTTTCTTTGTCACCTTCCCCAGTAGTGCAAAATACAAGGTCAAGGAGTTTTATTAATTTTTTTCTTGAGAGTTTCAACTTAAAAATTTTTTATGGCTGTTATAGATCTTCTCTTCCCACCCTGCCCCAAATGTTTAGCCATTTAATTCTTTATTCTTCCAGATTTGCCTTCTAGTTTTGTCTTTTAACCCGTTTATCAAAATTTAATGTTTCATCTGTGATCTGCTGTGTTTCATTCATGAAAGTTACCTAGTTTTTCAATAAATGTATTTATCTAAGACTTCCAGTTAAAGAAATGGAGTATAAGTGGCATTTAAGTCTGCTCCCCACCGAAAGTATACTAAAATTTGAGAACGTGTTGAGTTTACATATTTATGTTAAGATTCCCGGCTGCCTTCCCTCTCTTAGCTTTTAGGCTGCTGGCCAGAGTTGAAGTGTCTTCTCTGAGGATCCTGACCAGCTCAGGGGGTTGGGGGAAACTTAAAGATTCTGTCATTGGCTCTGTGTTTGTGTGAGGAGTTTGTTCGGAGGGGGGAAAAAAAAAGTCCCAGTCTAATCACCCTGCAGTGAACTCCATAGTCAGAAAGTCCCGTATGTGAGTTCAGAACTCCTCTGTAGTGTATTTGTCCTATTTTTTCTTTCATAATTAAAAAAAAATTGTTATAGCCCTATTAAGGAGTGATTCACATACAGTAAAATGCACATACTTAAAGTGAAAAACTTGTCACATTATATTAAGGTGAAAATATCACCATGGTCAGGTTAATGAGCACAGCCATTTGCCTAAAAATTTTCTTGTGCCTTTTTGTAATCTTCCCTCCCTTCTCCTTTTCTGTCTCCTTCCTTCGCTAGGCAATCACTGGTCTGCTCTCTGTCATTATAGATTAATTTGAACTTTCTAGAATTTTCTTGTGAATCATGCAGTGTGTGCTCTTTTGGGGCTGGCTCTCATTCAGCATAGTTACTTGAAATTCACCCATGCTGTATATAGTAATAGTTCAGTTTTTGTTATCGTTGATACAGGGATTTGCCCCTGTGGATATACCACAGTCTGTTTGTCCATTTACCTGTTGATGACCTTTTGGGTTCCAATAATGGATAGTGTCTATTCAGATCTTTTGTCCACTTTTAGGTTGTTTGCCTTCCTATTTGAGTCGCAGTTTCTTTGTATATTCTAGATAAAAGTTCTTTAGGAAACATTACTGTTTGTGTTGGAAGTGGGAGGAAGAATGGTGTTGATAGCCATTGATAACACCTAAAAGTGAAAAAGCAAGCAGGAGCACGGTAGTATTATTTGTAGAGGTGGGCTTGGGTACTAAAAGAAGTGACACCTATTCCCCATTGCCTCTGAGTGGAAAATGGAGTAGTGGAACTAAAAAAATGCTAATATTTAAAGAAGAAAGAGTCTTGTAGATCTTACTCTGAATGGGTGGTATGCACGCATACGTTTGTCAGAACTAAAACGAATACATGCATGGACTAAGTTTATTTGTGTGAACAGCCCAAGTATGCCTCTGAGTCAGTTCTTGTGTCTTGTTTACCATCTTCTGCCACTTAGATGCAGAATTCAGTATTACTTTGGGTAAAAGAATCAGTTTTTACAAAAACAAAGCTGAGCAATGTGGACTTTATAAGGGGCTTCATTTCTCAGGCAAGTCTTCCTCTACTTTGCAAGGTCAGATTTCCCATTCCTTTATTACGTAGAGCAGTAGAGCAGTCTGTCGCTATCTTTGGTTTCTTGAGTTTCCCGGGGATCTTCCATACCATCACCACTCCTCCACACACAGCCCAAGCAGCTTATAAAAACCTATAAAGACATTTCTCCTGCAGATGGTTACATACAGTGCCCTCCCTATCATAGGAGTCTGGTTTGTGATTTTTTCCATTTCTTCATCTGGATAAATGTATGTTCTTAGTGTTGAGAGTACAATCCCATGAAATGTTGATATGTGAGAGACTCTTTAATAAATCTGTTAAGGAATACACTTTTGTAGGTGTGTCTTAAGGATTAACCATATTTCAAAATTCTGCTTCATTAATTTCCTATCTTCCCTTTGAGAAACTTGGTATTTGACTGAATTTCTTCCTCTTGCTCTTTTTTGGGAAGGAAGTAGAATCTCAAAGGGAGATAGTAATCATCTCTTATGAGAGGCTAGAATTCAGAAGGAAAGGAAAAAAAAAACCAAAATACTAATTTTTTTTTGCCAGGGTGCCATGAAGAATAGATCAGCTCCAAAACACAGTAATGACTTTGACTTAGAGAAAGGGAATTTAAAATTATTGAATAAAATGAACACCTGTGTAATTGCTTTCTACCCGCCAGGTTTTATTCTACACAATTTATAAAAATTAACCTATTTAAATCCATGGGTTCTATGGGATTTGGGGGCAAGGTATTCACTACTGAAAATGGAAAGGATTATTAATGGTTTTAAAGGGAAATCCTAAAATACAGTGACTTACATAACTTTTACCAATTTAAGATGTAACAACACTGAGGTATAATGTCTGGGGAATGTAGACTAATGTAAAAATGAAATAAAGTCACTCATGATCATACTTCTGTTTATTTTTGATCCTTTAAAAATTTGTATACCTATTAATACGCTTAAGATAATGTAAGTATAATTGTGTGCTTTTAAGAAAACTATCATTTTTCTCATGTCATTTTTTTTTTCATTCATATTAGTTTAATGACTGTGATACTCTATTCTGTTGTCTAATTTCCTTGTTATTAGATGTTTGGGTTTTGAGATTTTTCTCTTGTGTTCAATAATTCTCCAATACACACCCTTTATCCATGATTATATCCTTTGTAATTACTGGGTTTAAAGGATTTTAGTAGTTTGTTATCTCTTCATTAAAATTTTTCTTCTAACCGACTTTCTGTGAGGCTGGTTAGGTATTTGGGATTCTTTGTCTTTTCTTGCTATGTGTACAGTTTATGTCATTCACTCCTAGGTCTCTGCTTTACTTTTTGAAATTCTCAGAGCACTTTTGAAATTTCATATTTTGTTGTTTACCTTTTTGCACCCCTCTCCGATGTTCACTTTGAGAGCCGGAACTGTTAATCTTCCTGTTGCTTCCTCCTGGCCAGTGCCTTGATCCTGTGAGGGTCATCATGACTCTCAAATGAGCATCTTGTGTCTAGTCTTAAGCATGAATCCACTGACGTTGGGCTCCAGTAAAATGCTTGCTTTGTTTCTTCTTAGAAACTGTGATATGCTTGTGGTGAGAATTTATCACAAGACACTATTCCTTTGAAGTTCAGTTAGATACGTCAGCTGAATGACCCTATTGAAGATGAGAAATATTTTGTTTTAACTGTACTATGTAAATTTAATTCTTTCTGAAACAGTTCCACCATACCTGCTTCCAAAGAGTAGGATAGATTTTGCTAAGTGGAATAGAATACTAAGAAGCCCATAGAGATGGATATTACATTTATTTCACAAAATGCCAATGATACATCATTTTTCTAAAATCCTTCTTTACAGATTAATGTATCTTTTTTTTAAATAGAGAAGAAAACTACAAAAATTTAACCTTAAAGTTTTAAGTACAAATCTGACAGTGGAGGTTCCGTAGTGTTTAGGAAGGTGTCCTACCTAGCAGGCTCTAGTTATGACATTATATCTGAGATTTTTATTTTTTTCATCCTCAGACTTTGGGAAATTTAAGATTTTGGTTGAATATATTCTTTCAAAAAATATCTATGTGTTCACTGTGCTAGACAGTAACAACTGTGACCTACCAAGACACGCCATTATGCAGAGCTTTAAGTCGGCCTCAGTCAGTGTCCAGTTTTCCTTCTTGGTTTCTTTTTTTATGCGGTGATTCATCAGGTGCCGTGTGCTTCCAAGGAACCCATGTAAGTGTGTGCACATGTCTGCTTCCTGATCTTTGATCTCTTCCTATAACGAATGAGGATATATTGTTTCCAGTTATTCTTACACAAAGAAGAAAGGCATTTTGGAGTCTGCTGTCACATTTTCAAACCTTAATAGTTTTGTTGCCATTGTGGGCTATTTTTAGAACTCTTGCTAGTGATCTCTGTCCTTGTGTCACTATTGCTTTTGGAGGTTTTTTTGAGTTGTGCTGAGCTCTGCTTGTAATTCCACATACAGCCAGGCTGTCAGTTCTGAATTGTGTCATAATCTTGGACTTGCCCTCACTGTCTCCATTCTTGACGGATATCTATAGATTCAAATGGAATGTTTCGCCAAGGGAGGCTATATTGGTGAAGGTCTATGTCCTGCAAAGAGGGGAACCTTTTTTTGAGATTTTTTTTTTGCCCTGTCTCTCCAGTGTATTTTCAACACCAGGTAGCCCCCTACGGTAGATGACCCAAGGAGTTAAAAAGGAAGAAATTTTGAGTGGTTTTGAGGGTATAGAGCAATGGTAGTTCAGCTGAAATTTATATGTGTACAGAAAGAATTTTGAAGTCATCATTAAAAGATGCTAGATTATGGTGGTGTTGAGAACTTTAAAATGACAAGCTACAGAAGTGTACAGAGGAAGAATAGGACAGCTGATTGTAACTTTTTAGCATTTAGTAGCTATATATCTATCTATATGTATTTGAATGTTAAGAGTAGGTGCTATTTTTTTCTCTTAAATACGACCTCTTAATTGCTTGGAAAAGTTATGTGTGTAAAAGGATAAAAATGTACCAAAATAACTTTATCGTGGCATTCTATAATGTTGAGGTCAGCGAGTAATGGCAGTCTTGTTATGGAATGCAAATCACTGTGCTAATTGCTGTCCAGAATGCCTCTGAGAGGGGAAGGAATGAAAGAGGAAGGATACTAGAAGAATGGCGAGAGAGGTGTGGAGTCATTTCCCTCCTAGCCTGAAGGCTATTATTTATCTGGCTTCCTGAACCATGTAAAACAAGTGGAGAACCGGGAAATTGACTGAGGCTTCCTCTAAGAAGCCTGCATCAAAACTCCCAGTGCCTCACCTACTTGTAGGTGTTTACTAGATGTGTTCCCTAGCATTTTACATATATTCCTGTAACATTTTGATAACTGGTTTCCCAGCATACTACAGATGAGAGCAAAATTGGAGAAACTGGAAAGGTTGTTCAGAGGCAGGTGTAAGTATCCCAGGAAAGAATTGAAAATTGACGTTTGACAGTAGAAAAGGAGATTTTTAAAATTAAAGAGAAGGGACGCCTGGGTGCTCAGTGGGTTAAAGCCTCTGCCTTCGGCTCAGGTCCTGATTCCAGTGTCCTGGGATTGAGCCCCGCAGGGCTCTGCTCCGCAGGGAGCCTGCTTACCCCACACTCTCTCTGCCTGCCTCTCTGCCTACTTGTGTGGTCTTTCTCTCTCTCAAATAAATAAATAAAATCTTTAAAAAAAAAATGAAAGAGAAGAATTCACAAAACTTAGGAAAAAGTAGTCATGGAAAATTTGGTTCAAAAACAACAGCTCTGTGCTGGTCTTCCCATCTAGGCTAGTCATCTTTTAGGACTTCTCATGAAACTCCTTTGTGAAGCCTTCCCAACCTGTCCAGAAAGTTAGATGCTTCTTTCCTGGCACCTACTGAATTTACATGTGTCCAGTAAGACGGAGCCTTCTGTGCTGCCCCATCTCTGCTGTCAGAGTGATTACCTTCATCATACCAACAGTTCTTACTGTGTTACAGACATGGCCAGCCTGCACATTTTTCTGTGACATACTTTGTACATCCCACTCCCCTTGCCTAAATTCCTCACTTTACAAAATACAGCTCTTCTTTCAGTTCTTTGATGAACCATTTCCCCAGCTTCCATAGGCAAGGTCATTTCCATGTCTGTGGGCCATTACTTTGTATTAAGTAAATGTTTCCTTGAATCTGAAACATGGGTTAGGAAATAAATTGATTTAATAACAGCTGTGGGGAAGCAAAATGAAAAATATACAGAAACACTTTTACTTACTGACAGAAGCATATTATAGGACTATTCCACTTTATTCAATATAGAAAAATTTGAGTCTAAGCCTTTTCTGAGTTACAAGTCATGTAAATCATTTTAGCCATTGCTTGAGGACAACAATGTGGTGGGGTACCTGGGTGGCTCAGTCGGTTAAGCATCTGACTCTTGGTTTTGGCTCAGGTCATGACCTGATGGTGAGATGAAGCCTTTTAGACTCCTCAGTGGGCATGGAGTCTGCTTAAGATTCTCTCTCTTGGGTGCCTGGGTGGCTCAGTGGGTTGAGCCGCTGCCTTCGGCTCAGGTCAGGATCTCAGGGTCCTGGGATCGAGTCCCGCATCGGGCTCTTTGCTCAGCAGGGAGCCTGCTTCCCTCTCATTCTCTCTGCCTGCCTCTCTGCCTACTTGTGATCTCTGTCAAATAACTAAATAAAATCTTAAAAAAAAAAATCTTTAAAAAAAAGATTCTCTCTCTGTAAAAAAGTAAAAGTAAATAAATAACAACATGGTCACATGTTGCTTTTTATAACCTGTGGTCTAAGATCTTATCTTAGCCTCCTTAACATCTTTGCAACTGACTTGTAACTTTGAAATTTAGTGAAGTATATAGGTTTTGTTTGCATTTCTTATTGATTAAACTCAAGGCCTTTCTTTTTAATGGTCTTTATGTTTTTAGGTTTTTTTTGTCCTTCATGTAATAGTAACTTGGAGTGCTAATCCATTAAAAAAGAAACACTACCCTTTTCTTTGATAATTGTGTGATTTTTCTGAGAGGTGGCAAATTCTGTTCCTTTTAATTGCTCTGCCTGGTGTGTGATAAGCAGTCTGTGTATAAACCAGCTTTTGCAGCGTTACTTTTTAATTATAGATTTTTGAAAGATCTTTTAAAAGAGCAAAAACTAGGGATTCAAATTCCCATCAACTCAACATGGAAAAAAGGGTGGAGTTAAAATTCTGGGAAGTAGAAAGAATGATTCCTGAAATACATTGGAGCCAAGTAAATATGGCCTTTCTAAAGTATTATTTATTACCTGTATCTCTTTGCAAGTCCATAGATCGAGTTCTTCAAGGTAACGAGGTCTAAGTTATTTCATCCCCAGCACCCAGCACCTGGTACATTGTAGGTCTTAAAAAGAGCAGTACTCTCCAGTGATTACTTGCTAGTTTAATTATGCTTGACTTTTTAAAGTTGTCCAAGAGAATTTTGTGGTATGTTGTTGGAAGCTTTTTATGTAAAATATTTAAAGTTATTTCTTTCTAAGGCTAAGTTTCAGCTTAGGGCAAATATCTCATAACCTGATTCTGCTGCATATTTAAGGCTTTTGACATAAAGAGTGGGAGCACTCAGTTAACAGTCACAGACTTCAGACCACTGCATTAGTTAAAGAAAATGGACTTGGCTTACTGGCTTTATTTGAGGTCATGAAAATAAAGCATCTCAGGACACCTGAGTAGCTCAGTTGGTAAAGCTTTTGCCTTAGGCTCCAGGCTCCAGTCCTGATCCCAGGGTCAGGGGGTGGGGGGGTTGGGGGGGGGTGGGTGGAGCTCCGCATAGGGCTCCCTGCTTCCCTGCTCAGCGGGGTGTCGGCTTGTCCCTCTGCCCCTCCCCCTCTGCTTGTGCTCTGTCTCTTGCTTTCTCTCTATTAAATGAATAAATCTTTAAAAAAGAAAAAAAAAGCGTCTGATTTTCTTTTATAGTTAAGAGGATAGATTGTGTCAGAAGTGTGTTGCATGTAGCAGTTGGTGTCATTTATTTTGTATAGCAGCCCTCCAAATAAGCTGAAGACTCCTTTTCCCTGTAGGTAGAGACATGAGTCAGTTTACCTGCCCAAATGCTGATGGCCAAGAAGGTATGTGGGCCCAACTCCAACTCCCTACCTAGTCCCCTCACTTTCTGCTGTAATACACTGTTGGGCCTTTGACTTGTTAACAGAAGTTTAAAGTGACGTCAAGAGGTACTTTTTTTTAACTAAAATGTTTTTAGATGAATCTTGAAGTGCTTATCTGTTCACCTAAGGTTTGGTGAAAAATGTGTAAGAGGCTAGGCATTCGGTTTATTCTTACTCTGAATATTGACTGCAAAAAGCCAAATTTAAATCTAGTTTGCTTAGGTTGTGGGAAGGTGGTGTCATGGATTTAGAGTGACAATGAAGACTTGGTATCATCCTGACTTAGCGGGAGGTTTTATGCTACCTGCAATACTGGGAGGAAAGAGGAACTATTGATGGAATGTGGTATATCTGATGCTATCTAGGGAAGAAAGTTAAGGTCTATAGTAGAAAAGCATTAACACTCAAGATCCAAGAAAGCGCTGATGTCAAATCAAAACTAATAAGTGATAAATAATGAGTGGTAAAAAAAAAAAACCATGTTTACTAATTTTTTGAAACCTAGTTCTGTTGAATTTGTGTCACGAGTTTGAAAAACTCATTTGGACTTAGGATGTTGACATTCTGAATTGATACTGGAAATTCCATGTTAAAAAATATCTTTCACGGACACTTGCCTCAATACATGAGTTGCTGTGATACAAATTTTCAACCAGTGTCCCTAGAACAAATAGTGCGTGAACCATCCACCTTATTAATGAAACTTATTTACAAAGTTATTCTTGATGATCTTCAAAAAAATAAAGCTTTGCTGCCATTGAGGATATTATCTTTTAAGAGTGACCTAGGCTTTAAAGGAAATTTAGAATAAGAGTGCTTGAGATGTTTTTAGCATTGGCAGCCTTATTAGGATGAGATAAGTCAACAGATCTTTGTAAAAAAATAAATACTTTTAGGCTATATACATTCTGATACATACTTTGATATATCAGTTATTTTATGGGCATACTGAATAGTAAGCAGCATAAAGGGCAGAGTCTGGATTTATTAGATGTTCAGTAAATGCTTATGAGAAAAAAATCCAAATACTCAGAAAGTTCATAACTGGAATTCCTATCCGTTCCATGCTCACACTATACAAAGTTAAGTAGTCCATATGAATTGAATGCACAAAGTGAATTCCGGGTTTGTCACGGGATCAGTACAAAATGCAGTGTAGAGTATCACAACTTCTGTGTTTACACTATTCTACAATGGCATTTAATATTTAGAAAACAGTTGCTTAACTTCTGTATACATAACACTGTGTACACTACGTGAGGAAGGGTAGGAGATGCAGATGAGGTTGAAAAAAAAGTTTTCCTCTTAACTGGTTTATGAAAAGCTAGGTAAGATAGATGTATTTAAGTACAAAGATAGCAGAGTAATAGGTGAGGATTAGAATTATGTTGTGTCAAGCGTAGTTTCAGGTACCACACTGGGTGCTAGAGTCAATCTTGGTTAAAGTAAGTAGCCCCTGTCCTATATAAATGGAAGTTTATTGTCTTTCAGTCTTATTTATTGTAAGTAGTGATGCTAAATGAGCAAGATTTAGGATTAAACGCTTTCATGAACTTGAGTAGCCCAGATCTTGACCTCTGACTTCTGATCTTTGTAGGTCACGTCCCTGTTCCGCAGTTTGTAATAGTTGTGCAAAAACTTGTGTCCGTCTTCAGATATTTAATAATCTAAAAAATTTGATAGGCTTTAGCTGTTCCTTTATAGGTCACTCAGTTATCCTCAGTAATGAAGAATAACATGAAGTGAGACCTCAGTGGTCAAGTGAAAGAAAGTGCTAGAAGTTCATCCTCTGGTACAATAAACAGATAAAAATGACCTTCTCTGAGGCTCTTCTCCTTGGGTTAGATGTTTGCCAAAGATTTTGACCTGATGATGTCTGTAAGAAGGTGGGTGCCTTTGGGGGTTTATTAGCAGAGCTTCTCAGTCGGTCAGCAGTATGGTCCTTGTTTTCTTCTCCTTACTTGGAAGAACAGTGTTCTTACAGGTTTTTAGACTTCTTTTTTAAACACAGCTGACTTAGTATTCTTCATATGACTAACTTGATAGAATGATCTTGCATACACTGTGTGAGTTTTGCCTCCTTATTTTGGCATCTTTCAGTGGTTTCCAGATAGGTGGAGCATTTTTGTTTTTGTTTCAACATTGTAAAAGCAAGTATTATTGTAACTTGGGGTAGCATTTATTTCAATCTGTTGAATTTTATTCCCCAAATATTAGTATTTTTCTCTCTTGGCAAATAGAGTATATGGAATAAAACTTAATATTTATTTTATTCAGGTGCCCCAGTTATATAATTTTTATCATTTCTTTATTGGATCATGTACATTAAGAGGAAGAATGAGCTAAATTTATGCTTTTCCAAGAATATTTGGAATGTATTTTTAAAGGGGGTCTCATTTAGAAACTTGACTGCTTCTTTAAATTGGAGCAGAAATTTTCTCATTAAATAAATATTGAGGTTAAGTTCTAATTAATGAGAGTTTTATACCATTTTAGAAAGGCATTCTGTGTGGTAGTATCTTTATAGGAAAATCATGATATTAGTATTATGTAGGTGAGGAAGGGACTAGGTGATCAGATAGGCCACTTTCTTGACCTCATTGCCTAATATGTTCAAAGAGGCTAATTTGTATTTCTAGAAAACATAAATGACCCCAGAGGATATAATGTTAAAGTAATTATGGGTATATGGTAGAGACAAGTTTACGTTTTTATTTGGGTGTCCAGTAGTTTTCTCTTAGTATGTGGGTGGCCACTGTAGTAGCACTGGCTGTCCATTTAGCTAATGTAAATTTGCTACATGGATCTGCGTGCTCACACACACCACACACGGGGAACGTGAAACCCTTCCCAGTCATGTAGTGCTTCGTGTTGGGATTGAGCATTTACACACTGTGCACCAGTGTAGGCGGAGTAAAGCTTGTGGAAATGGCCTGTACCTGGAGAGTGTTCTTGGGCTGGTTTGGTTGTTTATGAATGTGATCGGTTAGCTCGTGTTCCTTTATTACATGTCGGTAGTTCTTAATAAAGACTGTGTTCAGTGAAGCACTGTTTTTGCTAAAATTTCCTTTTAGGAGATTATTTGGAAGGTTTAATTATGTGCTCTATTACATTGGATAAAAGAGGAAATACAGTTATGATTTCTATACCTTAACTACAAACTAAAAGTGAATGGGCTCAAAAGCGTATTTGTTATCTAGCTTTCAGCAGGAGGATAGGGGACAAGAGAAAGGCTCCGGTAAAGAGGAGACCAAAGTCAACCTGGGATGGATTGTAGATATTGGAAATAGCACCATTTTGTACTCAGAAATAGACTTCTAACAGCTTAAGCTGGTATAGGCTTCTGGTTTATCTTCTCACGGGAGTTAAGGTATAAAATAGTCCTTCTTATCTAAAAAGGATGAAAGATTGAGTTGAAAAATGAGTTTTACAGATGCTTAAGGGAGTTTCAGAGAATTTTCTTTAACAGTGTCCAGTGTTTTCAGTTCATACCTGGAGAGAAAAAGCATTAAAATTAAATATTGCTTGAAGTAAAAGGGAATATATTAGTCTGGTAGGGCTGCTATAACAAAATGCCAGAGGCCGATGACTTAAAAAAAAAAAAAAAAAAAGGATTTTTTTTTTTTTTTTTTTTTCAACAAAATTCTGGATGCTGGAAGTCCAAGATCAAGGTGTTGGCAAGTTTGGTTTTCTCGTGAGGCCTTGTTTCTTAGTTTGTAGATAGTTGACTTTCTGTTTCCTCTTGCGGGTTTTTCTCTGTGCTCACATCCCTGGTGTCTGCTCCTCTGATAAGGACACCAGTCCTGTTGGAATAGGTTCCCACCTTTGTGACCTCATTTAACCTTAATTACCTCTTTAAAAGCCCTATCTCCAAAGACTGTCACACTGGGGGTTAGTGATTCAACATAATGAATTTGGAGGAGGCACAATTCCGTCCATAACAGGGAACACACAAATAAATTGACAGTTAAGTGTTACTTTGTTGAAGAGGACATGGTTGTCAGGCTTAGCGTGTGTGTCAGAATCACCTGGAAAGCTTGTTCAAACACATTGCTGCTCCTCCCCCCACCAGGATTTCTGATTTAATAGGTCTGGAGTGGGTCTGAGAATTTGCATGTCTACCGGCTCTTAGGGATGCTGATGATGCTGGTCTGGGGACCATAGTTTGAGAATTCCTGATGTAGTATCTTCCGTTTGGATTGAGAGGAATTGCTGAAGAATGCCCCTGAGATAGAAGGAGCAGCCTTGGGGATGGGAATGATGAGATGCGGCTGCAGTGGGAAATCGAAGACCCGTGAGAATGTTGAAGAAATACAGTTGGTTTTGCTTATCCGCTATTCTGTTTACTCTCAATTCAGTGAATTAAAGAGATAGTATTTGATTGGAGGTTGAAAGCAAGTACTTCGGTTGTCTCTTATGGCAGGAAAACTGACTTCAGACTTCGTAAGGAATTCAGTTCCCAGAATATTTATCATCTCCTTCAAATCTTTGCTGAAATGTCACCCTCTTGATGTGGCATTCCCTACCTATTAAATTGTATCTACGAATGTGGAAGACTATCCCAAGAGAAGAGGGCAGACACTATAATGAAAAATCTAAATTGGGTCGAGTGGTGCGTGAGGCTCAAAATTTAGTGTTCACTGTGTTTAAACAAACTTTTGTGTTAAAGTATATGCAGTGCATAAAATTAGGTTATGCTTCAAAAGTTCATTTTTGTTGGTATAGAACTTGAAACAAATTTTCCCATAGAAATGGGATTACAAACAGTTGATCAACAGAATTCTGAAATGAAAGCTCAGTTGCTAGTACTACTAGCCTGAGATCTGGGAGTCACCACTACATTATTATAGGGTAGCAGGCAGGAGGGAAAGAGAGGGAGGGGCACCAAGTTACCTTCTCCCATCCAATTTCAAATGGACCAACAAAAGATTAAGCTTTAGAGACTGAACAAGAGTTCTGTTACCAGGTGCTACAAAATAACCAACATTTCTTTTAAAAAGTGTTCTCCTTTTGGCATTGCTGATTTTTGCTGGATAACAAGAACAGTCCTCATTCATATTATAGTCTTATGTGAATGATCAGTGTTTCCCTCATGCTTAAAAGATTCTTGTATTGTAAGAAGTGTATAAGCACATACATGTTATTGGTGGGTGTGTGCACATGTTTCATATATATGAATATATATCTATATATCTATATCTACATATAGATATATGAAATTGTGAATTCATTCTGATCGCTCCCTTCCAGTCCATACTACGTCATTCTTCTTTGCCTTCCCCCCATTCCATTTTTTGGTCTCTCTCTCCACAGAACTGTCCTGTGGTACACATGATATAATTTAAGAACTTCCGTCTTCATACCGCTGTGATAAACACAAGTACTAAGAGAAGTTTAAGGTTTATACTCCCTTTCCCTGCACCCAGACTCTAAGGCCGTATAGTAAAAATAAAACTGTGTCTAAAAGTTACTTGTATTAGGTTCTCCCCCACCCCTTTCAGTGTGGCCATTTTACTCATTTAAACTATAGTTGGGTGCTCCTTTACTTACGGTTCCAGTTTTATCTCCTCCCGAACCCTTTTTGTTTCAATTTTAAATTTTGAATATGTAGAACATTAGTATGCTTTCAAAAGTCAAAACTACACATAAAAAATGTATACTCGGGCACTTGTGTGGCTCAGTTGGTTAACTGTCCGCCTTCGGTTTAGGTCATGATCCTGGGGTCTTGGAATCAAGCCCCGCATTTGGCTCCCTGCTCAGCAAGGAGTTTGTTTCTGCTCCCCCCACTGCTCATGTGCTCTGTCTCTCTCAAATAAGTAAATAAAATCTTAAAAAAAAAATGTATACTCAGAATTCTTTTTTTCTTTCAGCAGTCCCTCCCCCCTCCTTTGTGCAAGTAACTAATTTTCTTGTTTTCTGGTGTATTCTGTTTCTTTTCCCCAAAATAAATAGACTTATGTATGTTTTCTTATTTCTTCTTCCTTAATACAAAACATGGTGTATGTTTGCGCTCTGCTTTTTTCCCCTACTTGATATATCTTGCAGATTTCCTCCGTGTTGGCTTGCCGAGCTCTTCCTTGATTCTCTGCTGTATGTGCTCTTCTCTATGCAACCACTCCTCCTGTGTTTGAACATTTAGGTAGTTTCCAGCATTTTGAAGTTATAAATAATGCCACAGTGAATAGATCTGTGCATATGTGTTTTCCTGTTGTTAAGGTGTATCTTCAAAGTGAACTCCTGGAAGCAAGATTGCTGAGATGGAGGGTAAATAATAGTATTTTTATTAGCTATTATCAGATTCCTTTCCATAGGGATGTGCTGTGTTCTGTTTATTTATTACTGTTTAACCCATACCAAACCCAATTTCACAGAACAGTCCTTTTATTATAGTCCTAGACTCTAGATGAAAAATTCGGGCAGGGGAGAGCAGGGTATCTTGGCTTTTCTGCACATGGAGGTTGCACTGGGTGTTAGGGAGGGACTGTGATTATATGGCAGCAACTTTACTGGGCCGGCACCGAGGTGACTGAGGTTGGGCTCAGTTCAGACTGTCAGCCAGCACGTGCACATGTGGTCTGTCACAAGTGCAGCTGTAGCTTCTTCACAGAATGGGCAGCCTGGGTTGTCCGAGGGTCTGTCAGGAGAGTGAGCGTTCCTGGAGAGCCACAGGAGCTATGTGCACTTGTATGACTTGGCTTGGCGTCCAGTGGTGTCGCTTTGGTGGTACTCTTGGCGGGAGCACCCTCCAAGTCTGGTCTGTTCAAGGGCAGGAATGCAGACCCCACTTCTCCAAGGGATAGTGTCAAAAATTTGCAGTTGTGGGGCGCCTGGGTGGCTCAGTGGGTTGAGCCTCTGCCTTTGGCTCAGGTCATGATCCCAGGGTCCTGGAATTAAGTCCCGCATCGGGCTCTCTGCTCAGAGGGGGCCTGCTTCCCTCCCCTCTCACTACCCGCCTCTCTGCCTACTTGTGATCTCTCTTTCTTTCTCTGTCAAATGAATAAATGAAATCTTAAAAAAAAAAAAATTGCAGTTGTGTTTTAGAACTGCCCCACGGCCTTCTGTATACACTGCTGGTGAATTCATTGTTTCCCCAGAGCCTGCCTAAATAGTGTTATTTTCCAGCTTTTGAATTTTTGTGAATATGTTTGATAAAAGATGGTATTTCACTAGAGTTTTCATGTGCACTTCTCTTATAGGTGACGTTTCCCTGTTTTTAACAGGCTCTTTTTATATTTTTGGGAACTGTGACTTTTGCTCATTTTTCTATAGGAATTTTTTTTTTCCACTTAAAACATTTCTTTTTAATTGGGGAAGTAGCCCTTTGTGACGTTACAGATACTTTCTCCATGTTTATTATTTATGTCTTGACTTTGCTTAAGTTGTGTTTGCCATGTAGAAGTTTAATTTTGTGGTCATATTTATCATTCTCTTTTAATGCCTCTGAATTTTAAGTCATAATCAGGAAACTTCTTACATCCCAATTATGGAGGGATTCACTTAAGTTTGCTTCTAGTTCTGTTTAATTTTATGTCTTTGATCCATTTGGAGTTCATATGGTATTAGGGATGGATAGATGAAACTTTACATTTGTCTAACTGTCCAGTTGCCCTGGTACTATTTATAAAACATCTCATCTTGGCTTTCCCTCCCTGTCGAGTAATCTGAGTTACTACCATTATTATATACGAATTTCAGTGTGTAGTTAGGCCTGTTTCTGGACTTTCTCTTCTAGTCCTTCGGGCTTTTCATGTATCAGTACCTTGCTCTTTTATTCATAGAGGCTTTACAGTATGTTTTAATATCTGGTAGAGCTAATCTCCCCATCATAGTTCTTCCTTTACGGTGGTTTCCTGACTATTCTTGTGTGTTTATTTTTCCATATAACCTTTAGCATCAGTTTGTCCAGTTCCAGAAAAGAGCTTGTTGTTTTTATTTGGATCACATTGCATTACATATTGATTTAGGGAAAACGGACATCTTGATGACGTTGAGATGTCCTAATCATGACTAAGGGTTGTCTCTCCCGTTCAGGTCTACACTGCTGTCTTTCAGGAGTGTTTTTACAGGATTTTTTTTTTTTTTTTCTATGTAGATTTTCAACATTTCTTAAGTTTATTTGTAAGTATTTTCAATCTTTTTTGGTTGCTGTTGTAATGGGGTTTGCATCTTCTAGTTGGTTATTAGTTATGTATGTGGAAGGCATTAATTTTAACCCTTATTCATTTGTTTCATTGTTAAGTTAGGGTTTTTTTTAGGCTTTTTTTTATTGTTGTTTTTGTAAGATTTATTTATTTGAGAGAGAGAAAGCAAGTGGGAGAGAGAGAGAGTGGCCACGAGCAAGGGAAGGGTAGGGGTAGCAGGGAGAGTCAGGCTCCCCACTGAGCAGGGAGCCTGAAACAGGGCTTGATTCCAGGACACTGAGGTCATGACCTGAGTCTGAGGCAGACACTTAACTGACTGAGCCACCCAGGCACCTCATTAAGTTAGTTTTCATTGATTCTTGGTTCTGGAGTCTAGGGTCTTCCAGATGTATCATCATGTCATGTATAGAGATTGTTTTATTTTTCTTTACCCATTCTTTGATTATTTTGTCTAATTCATTGGCTGATACCTTCAAAATAATGTTAAATAGTAATGGATGTGGTGGGCATTTGTTTTTTACCATATATTGAATGACTCTAGTATTTCCCATCATTTTACTGATCTTGGGGTCTATATACATCATGATCATGGTAAGTATGCATTTGTTTCTGCTTGCTATTAGTTTTTCTAATTTTGGAGTATTCTTGTATTCCTGGTATAAATATCATTTTATCATGGTGTATTTTTTTCCTTAATGTGGTATTGGAGTCTGTCTGAAGAAGTCCTAAATAAAATAACTATAAGCAGGGGTGCCTGAGTGGCTCAGTTGGTTAACCATGTGACTCTTGATTTTGTCTCAGGTCATGATCCTCAGGGTCATGAGATAGAGTCATGCACTTGTCTCTGTGTTGGGCAAGGAGCCTGCTTAGATCCTCTCTCTCCTTCTCCTTCGGCCCCTCCTCCCTGTGTATGCATGAACTCTCTTTCTCAAAAAAAAAAAAAAAAAGAAAAAAAATTTGTAAGTGATACTAGTGTGTGGTCTTATTCTGTCTTTATTAGGTTTAGGCATCAGTGTTATACTTGCTTTATAAGAAACTTGGAAGTTTTATTTTCTAGTCTCTGAAACAGTTTATGTAGTCTTGGGATGCTGATCTCCAAAAGTTTAGTGGGATTGCTCTGTGAAACCCTCTGGACCTGGTGCTGTTTTGTGCAAAGTGGGTTTTTTTTCTCCTGTGGTCAGTTTTGGTAAGTTGTGTTTTCTTGAGGAAGTAGCCTTTTCATCTAGGTTTTTAGATTTATTTACATAGAAGGCCTCAGTCTTTTTTTTTTTTTTTTTTGGAAATTTTTTCTGCACAGAGTTGTTTCCTTTGTTGTCATTTTATTTAGTGTATTTGTATATTCTCTCTACTTCGTCAGCATGTGTCACACATACATTCTGTTATTTTAACCATGTTCTTACCTTTGTCTTTTTTGTTTCACAGTTAAGTCTGTTGAATGCTCACCATTAGTTCTTTTGCTTATGCTTCTTCTGTTAGCTCTTGGATCAAGTTCCATCTTCCAGTAAATTCTTTAGTAAAGGCATGTGTATATAGTATTCCTGGGTTCTTCTACATTTGAAATTGTTTTTTTCTTTCTGTAGACTTAATATTTGAAGGAAATCTTGGCTCCTACATTATTAAATTTCTTGAAAATATTTATTTTTTTGTACTTTTATTTGAAGTCTAATTTTATTACTTTTAAAGTAATTTGATATCTCTCCTCCCCTCCCCCCGAGGATTTTTTTCACTTTGTCTTTAAACTCTTAAGTATTTTTACTGAGACGTGTCTTGAAGTAGATTGTTTTGGTTCATATTTCCCAGGTATACATAGATTGCTTTCTATATGCTTATTTAGATTTTTTTTTTAATTTCTGGAAATATTTTTTGGTTATAATTTTAAGTATTTTTCTCCATTGTTTTCTTAAATGACTCCAGTTATACAGTGTTGGGCCTCTTACACGTATTACGTTTCAGACACTTTTTGAATCTTTTTATTCATTCATCTCATTTTCATTCCTTTATTTTCCTTCCTTCCATGTCTTGTTAGATTTTCATTCATATCCATTCTTCCTCGAACATTTTGTAATTTGTTCATTTCAAAAAATTTTTCTTTTTTTTTTTCTCTTCCATCTCTGATATTGATCAGTTCTCATTGCATTTCTTCCTGGATTTTTGTTTCATTTCTGTTTTTAGTTTTTGTGTTTTAGGTTGTAGGTAATATTTGTTTTTAATATCTCCAAATACTTGCTTGAGGGTATTTAACTCAATTTGAAGTACTGCTTTACAGTTTTCTATTATTTTATGGTTTTTTGGTGTGTGTTGTCATTGTTTTGTGGAGAGAATGTTTGTCAGCTTAAATGTTGTGATTTGCATTTTCTGTTTCCCTTCTCCAGTAGCTTTGTATGGAATTGGTTCGATCCCCCGCCCCCCCACCCATGGACAGGGTTCTTAGTTTGTGAATGCCTTCAAGTCAAAGGAGGGAAGTTTTGTTTTATATCTTTTCCTTTTTTGTTTTTGTTTTTGTTTTTTGTTTTAATGGATGATGGCAGTAGTGAAGAAATTGGGTGGGAATTTGTATGTCTTTTTCTCTGGTTTTTGCAGGATCCTTAATTTTCCCTTCTTTCCCTTCACTGCCACATCTCCCATGATGCACCTCCCTTCTCTGTTTCTCTGCCTCATCTTCACAAGCACTGCTTTCCTTGAGCCTGCGTTTCTATTCAGTCTCCTCCTGGGTAACTGATGATATCAGACTTTCTTTTTCTCTGGGTGATTTTTTTTCTGTGCTTCATCTGTGTCCTCTGGTCCCTTCTCTTTTCCATTGCATCTCTTAAGCATCTCCTCTCCTGTGCCGTGTAGCTGTAGTTTGCAAGGCACTGGGAGCTCTGTTGGATTTGGTGTTTATTTCTTTACTTTGTAGGTAATTTAGAGTTTGTGGTATTCTGTCTCCTAGTAATGCTGAGGGTTATGTGTGGTTTTATTTGCACTCTGTGATTTTTGTATTTTGAGAGAGAGAGTGAGATTGGTATTGAGGCTGCTACCATTATCCTCCTGACTTGGACATTCTAGAGGAGCTTTTTAAAGTTAAGATTCTTAGGCCTGGAGACTAATTCTCTGGGTATGGAGTGAAGCCTAGGACTCTGTATTTATATTGAAGTTCCTTAGATTATTTGGTTACACAGCGAGTTTTGGGAACTGCTTGCCTTTGACTACAGATCAACAAATGTGTTCTGTAAAAGGGTCAGATGTGAAATATTTTAAACTTTTGAGAGCATGACCAGTCTTTATGGCATTTTTTTTCCTTTTTTTTTCTTAAATCCCTTAAACCTATTTTTAAAAAAATACAGTTCTTAGCCTTGGGCCTTGCAAAAACAGGCTGTGGGCAATTTAGGCTGACTCCAGTTAAAGAACATCTTCAAATGCCCTCTTCTGAGCTTGGTTTGAAAGTTCGCATAATGTTTACTTTTCTCTGAGAGCCTGAAACAAGGAGTTGTTGTTATTGTTGTTTTAATGGTGTAAGCAGCTTTGGATCTACTTAGGAGTGTAAACCAAGGCAGGGGTGGGAGTGCAAGCCTTCCCACTGGAAGTAGCCCTACGCCGTGGGAAGGGTCAGTGTGGGTGGTGCTGGGTAGCTGCTTTCAGCAAGGGAAGAACTTGATACTTAATCCCCGTAAAACACCTGATTTGACAGAATATTGTACTTTGATTGGTGCCTCGTGTATTCACCACCACCACGTGTGTAAATATGTGAACGAGGAGCTTTTGAAGAATATGTAAATTGCAGATGTTTTTTTTCCAGAGTTGTTTGAATTTTAAGAATTCATGCCAAAATTATTTTGACTTTTTGCACCGCTGATATTGAGCTTTTTTGGCAGGATACAGGTTCAGTCGCTTCTTAAGGCAGTTCTCGGTTTGTGTTAGTAAGACAGACGCAGAATAGCTTCCTATTTCCCGTGACCGGAGGGCATGCTCTGAGTCTGAGAGCTGTTATCATATTGTCTAAATGGATTGGAGAAGGTGCACGAAATCTTTCTGTATCTTCACCACTGCTGATTCCCGAGCAGTACTTTGAAACAGGCTTTGCTGTGTAAGACTCAACGGCAGGAGCAGAGATCATTCTGGAGGGTGAATAATATGAATGCCAGGGTAGAGGAGAGGAGGAGTAAGGCTTAATTAGCTCATTATTCATTGAGCCATTTCTTCATGTCAGTCACTGACAGGTTCTTTTTCCACTTGCTAGAAGAAAACATGAAATGGAGGTCAAACGGCCACTTTTTAAAAAAAAAAAAAATGGCTTCTTTACAGCGATTCACAGACATGTACCCCTGGGGATAAAAATTTGTTTATAAAAAATAAAAATTAAAAAAAAAATTAAAAAAATAGAAATTTTAAAAAATGGCTTTTTTAAACCTCAAGAGTCACATCATTTAATCTTGTGTTCCATGAAGGGATTGATTTCCATTGTAGAATCACTTTGCTTTGAAACATGGGTTTTGTTTTTTTTTTTTTTTTTTTTAAAAAGGGCACTCCTGTTAGTCACCTTTATTTTTGGTCACAGGTCACCCTCTTTACATTATTCACTGATGAAGTCAGTGTGTAAAAGTCTTTCACATAAACTCTTACTTTGTGCGAGAAGGTGGGGCAGTTAGTAGGTTAGTAATTTTGCCTAGTGCAGTGCCCGTAACTCCTCACTGTTTCAGAGATGTTCTATTTCCATTTCCTCACCTAATGAGAAAAAATGGACAAAACTAGTGAAAAGTTTCATTACCTCTCCCTGTGTACCAGGGTCCACTTTTTGAAGATGCAGAAGTAATCTCAAAACACATATCAAAGCATAGCTCATTGTAATTAACAATCAGACTCTTTGCCATGGCCTGCAGGCCCCTTGCTCTGTATCTGGCCCTTTCCAACTCTCCCAGCTTAACCGCCACGGGTGTCTGCTTTGTACTCTGTGCACGAGCCGCATTGGCCTTCCCTCTGTCTCTCTTGGGCATTTCAGCCTGGTTCCTACCTCAAGACCTTCCTGTTCCCTCCACCACGGATGTTCTCCCTCCTCACTGAATTGAAGCTGCTGCTTTGTCATGGTTGGGGACACTCTCAGATACCATTTGCTACCCACATTAAAGTAGTGCCCCTTCTTTGCACACTTTCTTTCAGGTCTTGTCATTCTCAGAAGACAGAGGAGACCCAGAATTGCTAGAATTCAAGGTTCATTAGGACAGGAACGTGGCCCTATACACTACTAATTTCTGGATTCCTAAAATATTGCCTAGCACTCAGTAAACACTCATTTGCAGGAATGAATGGAAGTTTTATCAGTCTGTGCAATTTTCACTTCAATTATAATGTTTCATTATTGATACAAACAGCAGTGTAACTCCCCCACCCCACTCCACTTCTCTCAGTGTTAGTGAAGGGCTAATTCAGCGGGACTTGGAAATGTAGCTGGTGTCACCTCTTATCTACGGCATCTCTGATCCATGGGTTGTAGAAGTAAAGTTTTTTAAAGGAGAAACATTTCAGCGTAAGGATAAGTACATAATAGTCTCTCTGTAACTATAACTAGGAAAGTTGGTTTCTAATCAGTTACCTTTTTAAAATAAATTTTTAATATTCAGTCCTCTGAATTAGGTAATGAAGAGTTGCATTTACCTGTACTTTTCTTTGATTGCCAGAAAACATGAAGATGGCTCTTGTCTTTTGTTTTTAATAGTGTGGTTTGTGTGCTTTCCCATAAGAGTGTCTGTATTTAGATTTCTTTAGAAATGACACCGTGAAGTTTCCTTGACTCTTGACCCACACAAAGAGGGAGCTCTTCTGGTGCTGAAGCAGCCCAGTGTGCCATGAATATATAACCAGGTGTTCTAAAACTGGCTGTTTCTTCAGTATCAGAGACCTCTTCAGGCAAATAATGCTTTTCCTCAGTTGGTTTCTCCAGGAAATGTTGAAGGTCCACTGCTGCCTTCCCTCCTTATTTAATGTAATGGTAACCAGGCAGGGTTAGGTTGAATTTATAGTGAACTAAAACCTTAAGTTTTTTGTTTTAAGATTTCTCTGTTCTGTACCTATATATGGCTTTTCTCCCCCTGAAGAAGTCTAAGCACAGGATTTAACATTTATATACTTTCACCTTGTTTCCCTTTTCTGTCCCCCACACAGCGTGTGTAGTCTTCCATCTAGTATGAGATCTTGCCTAGTTGTGGCATTTGAAAATTGTGTGTCTTTTATGTTTTCATTTAGGTTTTTGATGGAGAAACAGTGAACAGGATGAACATATAATTTACTTGATAGTCTACTCCTGGTGAAATTGTGAATAGCCACATCTGATTTTCTGATAGAGAAGAAGAAATGAACACTGGTGCAGTTTGGTACCAGGAGAGATAAGCAAGTACAAAAAGAATTGAAGGAATCGCTTCATGTATTTTCAAGGAAGTGTAAGTAGTATTCCTTCCAGTACAGTTTTCCTTTGAAGATAGTAGAGGAAGTACGTTCTGTGGCATTTTCGGTCTTAAAATGAGTATAGCGTAAGTTTTGTTATATGCTCGGTCCTCCTGCATTCTTCCATTTAAGGTATGGTGAATCAGATTTTGCCATTAGTGAGTTAGGAGGAGAATATTTGAAGGGCAGATTAATCTCAGTTGGAAACTATTTCTTAAAATGCTCATTAGTGTGCTAGAAAGATTTGGGGAGGGTATAATCACTGCCTCCCACTTCCCAGCACACAATTGAAATTAAACTCCTGTGGATAAATCACTCAAAACAGCTGGGCTCTGCATAGGAGTATCTCAGAAGCGGGCCCTGAATCCATGAAAAATACAAGGTGTTTAATATCCTGTGGGGTCTGTATTCAGTATCATTTGGCAGTGATAAAGAAAGCTTCTATCTACCGGTTCTTGTATTACCTTCCTGGTCTATTGGGTGTATGAAGTAGTTGTTACTATTCAAAATGGTGAAATACTTTTCCGACTAGTGCTGTGATTGGGAGGTTTGGTTCGGTGTGGTGGTGGTGGCGGCGGTGGTTTTTGGTTTGGGGAGCGTTGCTTCTGAGTATTTCTTTGATCCATAATGGATACTGGTTCTTGCAGTTTTCTTCTAAGGAGAGATCATGATTCAAAACTGTAAAATACAAAGCAAAGCAAAAACACCTCACTTTGGTTTCTGTTCTGTAATAATAATAATTAAAAATGACTGCTGTGTAAATCTGGGGATTATAATTGTTTTAAAAATGTGAATTTAGAAAGGTAATTACCTTAAAAATGTGGGAGCCCCAAAATTTTGTTTTATGTGAATGTGGCAACAGGTATAAAAATGAGTAAGTTGCATCTATTTGCCACTTTATACCTCTGGTCAAGTAATTGTGGTGTCCTAGAGAAGACTTGGTGTTCCCCAAACTTCATGTAATGTACCACTTTGTTATTCTTTTAACGGAAATCGTATCTACAAAACAGCCAAGTAGAAACACCCTTCTCATTTAAAGATTGAAGTATAATAAGTGCTTATTTTTCAGATCTTTTCCAGAACATTGTAATTTTTAAGTGAGTGTCCCAAGGCATACGTAGTTCTATCTGATGCTGACACACACAGTCTGATGAAGTAGATCCCCAGTAATTTTACCCACCACAAGTTGTGTAGACCTTGTCTGTATTTCTTCTGCTGTGCGTCTGTGCATCTCTGGTGAATTCAGAAACTATTTATTGTTGAGAGTCAGTGGAATACCTTTGGTTTTAGCCTTTTTTTTCTGTACTTTCAAAACCTCCTGAGAGCTCCTGCAGTGGGAGAGGGGAGATTGGGAGGTTCTCCATCCTTGCACTTCTCTCTCTATCCCCAGTACCCACCCACAGCTTGGATTTCGTGTTTTACATGCTAGACACCCACAAGCAATGGGTTAGCTGCCTTAGAAGTCAACAGCTATTAATGAACCCCCTCCCCACAGTGAAGAAACGTTTTGATGATGGTAAATCTCTGAGGTTGTAAAAATAACTCTTTTTAGCCTATATAGATTTAAGTGTTCTTAAGGTAACATTATTTTCTGAGAGCCTTTTATCATTTGTGAGATGATTATACCTAAAATTGAATCCTGGCTGGGGCGCCTGGGTGGCTCAGTGGGTTGGGACCTCTGTCTTCCGCTTGGGTCGTGGTCCCAGGGTCCTGGGATCGAGCCCCGCGTCGGGCTCTCTGCTTGGCAGGGAGCCTGCTTCCCTTTCTCTCTGCCTGCTTGTGGTCTCCGCCTGTCAAATAAATAAATAAAATATTTTAAAAAAATTAAATCCTGGCTAGTTAGGGCTTCTGAGGTAAAAGTAGTATCCTCCCCCCCGGAAGATAAATAGTATACCTACCACTAGAATCGTAATGGAGCCTGGGCAATCTCGAAACGGCTCTTTTTTTCTTACCTGTTTGTGATATTGGTAATCAGTGGTTGGATCATGTGAAATATTTTGATGATCCCGAACTTGTGGTGGCCACTTTTCTGCAATGTGGTAAAAAGTACTTCATTGCTTCAGTTATAAATTACCCAACAGTGGTTGGTGTATCAAGTGAGTATTTGCATGCTTTTCCTAGCATGATAGTTAAATAGTACTCTGTTCATTTAGCGAACATATAAGTGTCTGCCTTGTACCAGATGACACTCCGCTCTATAGGTAAAAGGTGCATGCACTTCTTAGAAGGCTCATTGTTAATACAGCAGTAACACAAATATTCTTAAAGTTCAAAATAACATCTTTAAAAGAGTGAGTTCCTAGTCATGCTACTTTCAGAATAGAAGTATGTCATCCTTCAGAATAGATGGGTTGGATATTTTGACTTTGAAGGAGTTAAATTGGCATTTTTAGGTAATGGTATTCCCTGTATACTGTTACATACATCTCTTAATTGTGAAAAGTGAGAGCATAAGCCTAATTGCTGCAACAAATTGAGGTTTTTCTCTTCTTTGAAGAATTCTCTTCTTGGCAGGTAATCTGGACATTACCTTTCCTTTTTTTAGCCTGTTTTTATATTTTTGTGACATAGCATAATTTTTTTATCATGAGCTTCAGTGAATATTGATTATAATGAAAATTCCTGATTTGTTAAACATAGGATCCTTCAGAATTAAAATTCCCAGAGAATCTTAATGATCTATAGTTGTTTATGCTGCATTTTTGAGTGGGTGAACATCTCAAGAGAAGTCAGGTACCATGCCTCCTTGGATATATATGCACAGATCCGGTAGAGTAAGAAGCAACCCACACTGGCTGCCTGTGAATTGTACCTTTGTTATATAAATTACTTAATCTGCTTCAGTTTACTCAACTGAAAAATGGAAAGTAATAATGCCAGTCTCATAGGACCACATAGTAAACCAAAACACTGCGGAAGTGTTAGTTATTGTTATTATCTTCATGATAATCATTCAGCTTCATGTAAAATTGATAGCACAATGTTCTTTATATAGTAAACATTCAAAATTGGGTGCTTTTTCTTTTATATTTGGCAGTAAGCCAAAGAGGTAATACTTTGAAGTGTTTTTGCTGTTAGATACACTTTCAAAGTATTTGGTTTTAATGCTACCTGTGGCCAAAGGTTCCCTCCCACCCTTGACCATCCATCCTTGTCTTCCTCCAAATCCTTTATGTTTATTTTGTATTTTCTGGCCAGTTCCGAAAGTTTATAATGAGGCATGCAGTTCTGAGCCCTGTATAAGCTTAATGCCCATTTTTTTCCCTCCTTCCTACCAAATTATGAATAACCAAAGGTGAAAGAAGATTCAAATGATGTATGTTCGCTACACTTATGATTAAATAATTGTACAATTATAGTTTCATATATATCTCCTCCAGAAGAATGTGTTCTGTGGAGAAAGGGATGATTCTGTCTTGTTCTCTACTGTGTCCTCAACATCTATCACTCAGATACACCTTGAATGAGGAAGCAGTGTTTGAATGTCTGTTCTTTTCATGCCAATCCCAGCAGGGTCACTAGGCTCACTGAGGAGTTATGTAGTGTATAGATAAAGAGTTAGAAAAACCCACCTTTGAGTGCTTGAATAAATGAGAAACTAGGTATAGGCTGTTACCTATTCTGTACTTCCTAGTTATATTTTGAAGGGCGTGGAGACCCAGTGCTAGATATGACGCCCACTCTGCCCCTCTTATTACTCATGCCATATATTCATACTATTGGCATTTCTTATGTGTGTCATTTAGAAGTTCCCAATCATTTATGCTAAGCGAAATAAATCAGTCAGAGAAAGATAAATACCATATATCACTCATATGTGAAATTTAAGAAACAAACAAATGAGCAAATGGAAAAAAAAAAAAGAAAAAAAAGAGGCAAACCAAGAAACAGACTCTTTTTTAACACTAGAGAAGAAACCAGTGGTTAGCTGAGGGGAGGCGGCAGGGGATGGGTGCCATAGGTGATGGGGATTAAGGAGTGCACATGTGATGCGCACGGGTGTTGTGCGGAAGGGTTAAATCGCTATATTATACATCTAAACTAATATACACTGTATGTTAATTGGAATTTAAATAAAAACTTAAAAAAAAAAAAAAGTTCCCAATCATGGCTGATATGTATAAGGCCAGTTCTGCCCTTAATCATGGAGATGGCTTTCCTTAAGCTTTGAATTAAAATTTACCATAATAAAGAACAATTCCAACCAATGTTTAGGGAGAAATTTTGGAAGCTCGTGAAAGACGTGTTCTGCAGGACCTTAGACTCATTCTTTTTTAATCCTCAGCCAGCCTTAAGGGGTCGATAGCAACATGTCTGATATTTATTTCTAGACATGATCTATAACTCTTACGTATGGCAGAGTCTGCAATTCAGTGTTATAGAGGGAATAGAAAGGATAAATATGGTAAGATTTGGAAGGAAAAAATTTAGCTACTGATTGGATATTGGGGAGACTGAGAATTAGGGGTGCTTTTGAGCTTAAGTGGTTGACACTTTGAAACAGGAAAGAACAGAACAGTGTTTCCTAAAGTATTCTGTGAAACACTGGTTCCAGGAGATATTAATAGGTGCTCCATGGAAAAAAAGAGTAGTTAAAAATAAGTTCAGGAAATGCTACATATAATATTTCCCTCTTGTAAATTCACGAATGTGCAAGGCTATGAAAAGTCTCACTAAAGAAACCTATGTACTGTGTTGACCTTTTCACATCATAGCTATTAACCTGCTATAAATTAGCCTTCCCTAAGACACCAGTTTGGAAAAGGCTGGTCTAGAGGAATTTGGTGTTTGGTAATAGGAATGGAGCTTTGAGGTTTGAGCTTGAGGTTAGAACTAAAAATTAAATTACCATCAAGGTTTTGGAGATGAGAGAGAAATGAGACTAGTTTCATAGGCACACTGAGTGGAAGCAGGAGACAAAACTTGGAAAAGAAAATACTAATAACCATTTGTAACCGTGACCCTTAAGACTGTTAGATTCCATGAGGGTCTTTCCGATAAAGGCACAACTGCTCCATATATCGCATGTATACAAATACCATACTAGAGTCTGTATAATCCGTAGGCGTCAGGTAATGAGGACACAGGCAGTGCTGGTATTACAAACCTACAGTCATGAATGTGAGTGCTGGTGCGGTCAGAGTAGCAGACCCTAGACTTCACTGGGATGAGTGCAGAAAGTTGACAGCAGGGCCAGTCAGAGCAGAAGGCATACCCAGAGAGAGGAGAGGAGAGAGAGAGGGGGGAGAGAGAAAACTAGAAATTAATAGGCAACCACAGGTGTTAGATAAGAAAGGATTAAGATCACAACGACTCCATTTATACATAAGAAAAATGAGCCCAAGGAATGAGAGAAGTGATTTGCTCAGGATTAAATGTTAACACAGAGTCAGGATTAGAATCTTGTCCCTTCTTTGTTGCCTTTTTGTACTCTGGAGATTTCCGAAAGGAAGAGACTACTAATGATGGTGTTGAGGTATCTCCTCTCCCGGGATAGTGAGGATTGACTGTCCTCCAAAGGGCCCTCCCAGGATGGGGATTGTATTAGCCCTTAGTAGTTTTACCGTGACAGAGTCCGAGATTTTCAGGCTTTGAAACCCAGTTCATCTAAACTCTAATAACTGATTTTTGGGGCAGACTCATATTATCAAAGCTCATGAGATTGATATAAAAATCACAATGTCAATTTATTTAATTTACAGTAAAGCAGAACCAGACCTGCCTTGGCAAGCAGATTCCCAGAGTCCTGGCTAGCACGTTCCCTTCCCTATAGATTTACCACGTGGAAGCCACATTATAATTAGAAGGTCGCTTGGTGAGGATATAGGCACCACAAGTAGTATATAGTATGTTTGGAATGTTGAATGGAGTCAGGCTTTTCTTAACCTCTCACAGACCAGTTACTTCCTCTGGCAGTGGGGTCAATAATAGTATGTTGTCTGCAGGGTGTTGGGAGGATTAAGTAGAGTTACACTGTAAATTGCTTAGCTTAGTACCTGGCATGGGTCGTCTACTCTGATAACTAATATCAATGTTACTGTTATTATTCTTCACAGTTATAATTCTTCACAGGATACAAATACTGTTGGAATTTCATTGTGGCTTAAAATACTCTGTCCTAAACAGTGCTTAATGAGAAAGGCCACATTTTCTTTTTCTGTTCTAGCGATGTTCTGTGCCTGTGTTTTCCTCGTTGACCAATCCATTTGTGACTGTTATATGTTTTTGTTTTTTTCCCTCCATGAAGTTAAATGGACTTGTTCTGTCTAGCTGTGTCAGATCTTGAGTTCTGGGTTCCATTTTGCTCTTTTTAGGATGCTTGATGTGGATGCTGAGCTAGGATCAATTCGATCGAGCCATATGAAACTGCTGATACTCTACTGGTTTTCATTTATAAAAATAGCAGTCTCTTATGGCTTAATCTAATCTACTAGTTTTAAAATTTAATTCCTCCCAGATGGTCGAAACAGTTCCTATGATGAGAGGCAAATCTGTTGACAATGCATGAAGCCTTTCCTTTCAATGCAGAGGGCTGTATCATTATGCTCCTTTTCTGGTGATGAAGTTCTGAGAAAGTTCCGTTATTTTATGTGTGCTTGTGTCTTTTGTGTAGTGTGCTGTTTTTCCTCTTTACATTTAGGTTCTTTCTTTCTTTTTTTTCCTGCTGAGGCCAGCACTGAAGGTATGAGAATGATCATTTGTATTTGATTGATAGTTTTCATAGTGCATTTTAAAATTAAAGTTATTAAGATTATTAAATCAGGGTTTGCTGCTCAATATACATTTTGTTCATGATATATCCTAGATCATAGGTATTAATTTTAAAAACTGTTGCTAGTTTTGGTTAAGGACATTATGGGTCAGTATCAGAGTTGGCAAATTCCTTGTTAACTGGAATTTTTATCATATTATGCTGCTTGGTCAAAGTTAGAGTGCCTAACAGTTGAAGAGAAATTCTTCAGTATTATATTCTTAAATAACATCCAAAGCATTTAGGAAAGAAAATAATCTGTAGGTTACTCTGACAAATTAGCTAATTTTCTCCTCTTATTTTCTGTTTCATGTCTATTTATTTAGTGTGTGAATTCTGCATGGTTGTAGTAATTGGATAGATGTGTATTTTTGTGTTTCTCCATGAATATTGTGTCACAGAGAGTTTTCTAGGTTGGTGTTTAATTTTCTTAATTGTTACTTTTAAGTCTCTAAGAATCTTCCAACAGTTAATCATCTAATTTTAATTGTAAGAAGAAAACCTTTTCCTCTCTGGGGTGTCCCTCTCCTATTCCTTTTAAAAATAGACTAAATCTAATTTGTAGATCAGCTATTATAAAATTCTGGATATGTGATACAGCTCTCTTGCTTTTTAATTCTTAAATACTATTAGATGTCATTAAATGTAAGGACATCACATTGAAATATTGAATTAAATGTCTGTTCATTTAACTGATGTCTACTATGTGTCTTCTGTATTGGTGGGCTAACTTAAATATTGAATAATATGTGCTGAATATGACAGTTTATTGGAAACTAATTAAAAATCTCCTGCTAATTATAACAAATAGTTATAGTTTATTGAGTGTTTACTATTAAGTGCCAGGCACTAAGACACAGGGATGATTTTAAGGTATTTCATGTATTAATTCATTTAAACCTCTAAAAAATGAGGAGGGTAGATGGTGTTATTCCCATTTTACAAATGAGGAAGCTGAAACACTGTGTAAATTGTCCAAGGTCACTCAGCAAATACAGGAAAGTGCTGAAATGAACATTTTAGCGTGGTGGCCCTGCTGAATAGTTACTGGTGGTGATCTGGGCATCCACTTGAGTGCTGGCAGAATCTCTTTTTCTCTGGAGTGGACATTCCCATTTGCAGGCACCCACATGGGCCTTACTGAAGGACCACTCTTTTCAGTGCATTGCCACACATGCTCCAGTTTGGTTCACTTATCCTGTAGGAGTAGTTTCAACAGCAAGGTGCTATTGCTGTAGTGTGGTCATCAGGAGACAGAGAAATGAGCAAACCATTCTGCCCTCAGAGCTGACTGTTCAGTCAGAAGGAGAGCCATGCGCACAGGAAATTGTGATAGTACACACTGAATGCTGTAGTATCTGAAAAAGACTACAGATGCGGAGAGAAATAGACTAATTCCATGTAATGGGATCACAGCAGAGAGGGCATTTTAACTGTTCCTTGAAGGAGAGATTCATAGAAAGGCAAAAGAAAGAGGCCAGCTTTTCTTAGGGAAAATTCATTAGGGAAAATGACAGTTAGAGACTGCTATTTGAAACTTGTCCAAAGCAAAAAGGAGATAGGGAGTCTGAGAGCAGTACGGCAACAAATGGATGAGACAAGTTTGCAGATTTGATACAGGACATCCATGCTGAAGCTGTCCATCCACGCCTCTTTTGTTGAAGACCCCTGCAGAAGGGAGATGCTCATAGACTAGACTCCGCCTGGGATCTTTCACTGTCTTGAAAGTACTCCTTCCATCTAGTCTCCTCCTTTGTTCCTTCATTTTACTTTTTGCAGTTGCTACAAAAGGAAATTAAACATGTTTCCTACTCCAGCCCCTTTCTTCTTCAATTTAGATGTATGCCAGTGAAGCCTTTCTTGAGGCCACTTTAAAGGGGTCTTGAGACCCCTTTAACACTTTATCCTTTGTGTATTCACCAAATCTATTGTGATGCTCTTTCTGTAACACTTAATTCTGTTTACTTATATACTTGTCTTTATCCCTCATTTAGTCTGTAAACTCCTTGAAGAAAAAGTCTTGGACATAGGGCTTACTGAGACGTGTTTGGGACTAACAGGAACTCCACAGAGAAGAACAGGTTTGGGACAGACTGTGATAAGTTTAATATTGGTGGTTGAGTTTGTGCTGTAAGATACTCTGATAGAGATGTCTGTTAACAGTTGAAAACGAAAACGTAGGCCTAAAGCTTGATCAAGGCCTTAGATGTAGGTCATCATGTGGTATCAGCTGCCAAGAGGGAAGAGAGGTCTGCAGATAGATCCTGGAATGATAACCTTACTTAGGGCATAGTAGTGATTTTAAAAAGCCAAGGAAGGGCACCTGGGGGCAGCCCCAGTGGGTCCTTTGTTTTGTGGCAGGGGACTGGTGGGAACATAGAACAGCTGACTTAGTGGGGAGCATGGCCCATCACCCTGCACCCTTGGTCAGGAAACTCCCCTGGAAAGTGAGAGAATCTGGTTTTCACACTCATACAGATCCCTCCCCTAACCACCTGAGGCAGGTGTGGCTCCCAGCTGACCTTCACTCCCAGAATCCAGAAGGCCCAGGGCACCTGCATTTCAGCCGAGAGAAAGAAATCAAGGAACAATGACTAAAAGGAATGAAAAGAGAGGAAAGGGAACTGAGGCACAGAAAGAGGTTAATGTACTCTGCCCACAATCACAGCAAGTTGTAGCAAGAGGAGCCCCTATAAGTGAGCTCAGTCCTGGACCAGGGCTCAGAAGAGACCATTGAGGACACAGCTGTTAGGAGGACAGCTGTCCACAGGCCAGGAGGAGGGCCCTCCCTCCACCAGGAGCCAAATTGCTGGCACCTTGATCTTGGACTTCCAAGGCTCCAGAATTGGGAGAAATCAGTTTCTGTTGCTTAAGCCACCCAGTCTGTGGTATTTATTTTGTTCTGGCAGAAAGAATGACCTTTTTCTTCCTTCTCAACTAATCACAGTCTCTGAGAATTTCACACCCAAGTTTGGTCCAGTTCTGGTCTAAAATCATTCCCTGGGTGTGTCATCCAAGCCCCAGGTCTGTTTAGGATGCTAGGTATCCAGAAGCGCCCACCCAGTTCCCACTGGGAGGAGTCATCTCCTGGTGTGACCTCGGGCAAGTTGATAACAAGGGTGTCACATGGGGTGGGCTAGATGAGCCTTCCGACCTCTGTGAGTGCCCTGCCCTTGGCCTCGGTCAGTTAAGACTGGTCAAGGGGAGGAGTTCTCTCTTCCCAAATTGCTGTGGGTTGAGCCTCCTATAGCCTGAGACACCACCCTGCCATCATGGCCCCATCTCCTGGCACTGGCCTTATGGCCAGACTTGAACCAGCAGTAGATGAGGAGATCTGGCCGAACATTTCTGCACAAAAAAGACTAATCATTCAGCCAGCCATAAAAAAGGGGGGAATGTGGGCTTAGATTTCTGGGAGGCCTAAAGGACAGAGTGAGCGGCAAAGGGAGAGAGTGAAGACTACTAGAAATGACACACAAGTGTATATAGGTGGATGAGGGCTGAGAAGACACCCCGGAGATCAGTCACCACAGGCAGCCAGCTCAGGACTGTTGAGGATGGTTCCGAATGGTTCAAGGTGAAAGGGTGACCAGGAAGCAGTAAGAATGGACCTTATCAAGGGGTGTGGCAAGGGGTGGGGTGGGGAGGGTCACTTGGTTGGTTAATAGAATCCAGGTGAGGCTTCTTTGGAGGGATGAGAGGGAGACACCTTTTTTGTGGTAGAATGTATCTGAATGTTGGTTAGGCTAAGTGAAGGAGCCAGTGCTAAGTGGGTGGCCACGGCTTGCAAAGACAGGGAGATAAGGTGTCAGGAGGAGACATCTCGTAGCATGGTAGAGACAAGAGCTGGAGTAATTTAGGAGACTTGGAAGAGAAAGAGAAACTTGCTAGGAAGACAGAGATGTATCAGTGGTAACATGGGACTGAAAAAAAAAAGTTTCCAGTGGAACTAAGAACTCAGTCTTAAAAATTTCAACCAGCATTGCTCAGCCAGAGGGTCTGTCTGTTCAGAGGTAGCTAATTAACGGAATGGGAGTTAGTGGGAGGATAAAAGAGCAAGTGAGATTTAAGAGCAAAACCGGAGTCACTGACCATTGGGAACTTAGCTTTTTTAGGGAGGAAAGTATGATCAGAAGGGGTCTTGACTGCCTTTGAGCCTGGAGGTCAGAATGTGTTCATAGGGTTCTGTGTAAATGAAAAGAAACAGAGGTAAGTTGTACTAGAGAAGAATCTTGAAAATAGGACAGTTCCAGATGATAATGATTTTTTTAATGTGTGGTTCTACCCTTGAAGAGCAGTCACAGAGTACAAATCAAAGTCTTGGAATGAAGGTCAGGAATTGTGTGAAACCAGCTTGAAGGATCATGGGGTGATGGGATGGAGTGCTTGTGGTTCAACACATTCCTTGATCTCCATTATTCTTTGCACTTTGGTGAATTAACTCTAAGACTCTTGCCTAACACCCTCTTAAAATACAGCTTACCTTATTTTTCAACCAGAATCTTTGAATGTGTTGCAAAAGTGGGTATTGATTTACTGCTCTGTTCTTCAGTAACTACAGCTGGAAATTGCAAAAGACCATCAGCTCTCAGACCGTGTAAATAGAGAGAAAGAAGATAAAGAGATGGGAAAGTGTCTCTCCTTATTTCTGCATTCAGTTGTTTAAATATTGGAATAAAGAAATCCTTGAAATTTACAGTTTTTAATTAAGAAAACAGAAAGCTCATGTTAAATTTACAGATAAGAGTTCTGCCTCCCTAAATATTGCCAGCTTTATTTTTGTGAGCTCGTTCAGTGACATAATGAGCATCCTGTTTCCTTAAGCATTTACGTGTAGGTTCTTGTGAACTGACAGGATAGAAGCTCGGAAGGACTGAGTAGGCAGAGAGAGCAGCTGGTGTGACATTCAAGTGTTCATACTGCCTTCTTGCTCCTGAACAGAAGGGGGGAAAAACTGTTTTAATTTAGAAATCTCTTCCTTGACTATAGCTCAAATTCTCAAACCAGTGAAACTAGAAAATGGTAGAACATTTCGTTCTCATATGTAACTGGAGATATAATATGTTCTTACATTTGGTGGTAAGCTGTACAGGATTATATAAAATTAACTTTACGTAATATCTGAGCTTTTCAAAGGCTTCCCTTTTACTAGGAAACTGTCACTGTTAGGGTGAGAGTTCTTGAAATGCCTAAATCGAACAGGAGAAGAGGAGAAGACAAGGATAGTTTACTTAGGAGGGCAGTAGGAGAAGGTAGGTATGTAAATTATAGTTCTCTGTTATATGTCTTAAAATTTAATACTTTTAGGTGTTTAAAATCATTTTACACGCTCAAAATGAAACAGTATGAATCTCCCTATTTCTTTGAATGAAAGAAATTATTTTTAGTGGCTGTCAGTATACTTGGTATTAAAAATCAAAGCAATTTAAAGTAACAGCTCACAGAATATTTTTAGAGTATGGTCTGCTTTCAATTATTCATGCAAATTGAGAATAACATAGCGAGGAGCCTTGAGTAATTTGCTTATATAATTTAATTGACAGGGAACTTTGGATGAAGGTGATAATCCAACAGTTGGTTCCTCAGCCGTAGTTCAGGGCCCGGCGGTCCACACTGGTGCGGCGGCAGCATCAGGATCTCCACTGCCTGAGAAGCTGTTGGAAACATAGTAAACTCTTGGGCCCCCCAGCCCTGATCTACCATCGAATTGAAACTCTGCAGGGGTGGGGGGGGGCGGGTTCCAACAAATTGTGTTTGAACAAGTCCTTCCCAGGATTCTGAGGCTTGCTGACTTTTGAGAACCACTGATCTGAAGTCTGTGGAGTTAGGATGGAAATGATCTTAATAATCCAATATGTGACCCAGCACTTTCCAGTTTATCCTGGCTGTGGTGCATTCAGAAGGATTGTGGTTTCTGACTGTGGAAGTGCAACTTTGCAAAACTAGAACAACCTTGTACAAGATACGGGGGTCATCAGGGTTTGGGCTATGACAACTCCCACGGACTTGACCGTAAAGCAGAAATGCCTAGAGTGAAAGTCAAGATATTTGTGTTTGGGATTATTCACATTAAAATTTTATCACATACTCTGTTTAATTAAGTACTTTGTTGGCATAAACAAATAATCTGTGCTATCAAAAGCAAGAGTAATTGTCTTACGGTCCCAGGGAGGGGGATGAATCATCAGTTTATAGAATCTCTTGTGCTTTGGGCTGACATATTTCTTTATAAACTAAAGGCTGTGGGGAATAGGAGTTGTGTTTCAGGCTAGGAAAAGGAAACGTGATTTTATTCACACCTGCCCCGAGCCAGACGGCTGTAGTGTGGTTTTACCATTTTAATTGAATTGTGAAATTCTAAAATATGAGACAAAAAAATAAACCTTGTAAATGCCCATGCAAATACATTTTAACTATTATCTATCAACTGATCTCCTGCCCTCACTAAGAATAGAGGGAAGCAATTAGGGTCAGGCTGACAGCACCACCCCACCCATGGGCCCCTCCCCATTGACTCCCTTGACCCTTGTTCAAGAATAAGGAAAACAGGCAGCCAGAGATGGCGGTGTGGTGGGGACACAAATGGAGCATCAGAGAAATTAAGCCAGCAGAACATTTCAGGGGGTGGGGGGGAGTGGGGAGGGTGGTTACTGGTGGCAAAGGTTGTCGGTAATTTAGATCAGAAGGACAGAATATGTCCCTTAGATTTAGAAAAGAGGAGTCCCAGGTTACCTTGAAGAGTAGTTTCAGTGCAGCCCAGGAGAAAAAGCTAGAGTGAAGTGGGTTGATCTTGAAGATGAAGTAGAAGTTGCAAATTTCAGAAAGGATGATAGATACAGAGTTCAGGATTTTCTTATCCAAGGACCCTAACTGGGTAAGATTTTTATGTGTTAGTTAGAGGTAGTTGCTGACCTGATTTACCATATTGATTTGGTAGAACTTTAATTTAGTATGGATAATCCTAACTATTTCTCAAGTAAATTTATCACTCCAGGCTTTATGAAATATTGAAACTCAGCATTACTACTTTTCATAGCCTCAAGGGTCTAGGACCTTGGTTAAGAGTCATTGCTATGTAGCAGTCCTTGTATAGCTCATTAGAAAATCTTAAATACCTTTTAACTAATATTGTCTGGAATGATTTAAAGGAAAGGAACGTTTGTATATGTTACATATCAAGGTGGTTTGAAAGTCCTTGAATGCCGTGACTTTCTCTTGACTAACCCTGCATGCCTTGCATATTATTTTAAATGTAGGGTTATGGGGTTTTGTTCTATTTAAATTGACATTGTTTACTGTTACAAACCTGTTTTTCAAATTGATTTTTAGCTTAAGGATCAAACATAGAAATTAAGCACCTACCATATTCCAGACAGTGCTAGAGGTTAAAATTAAATGCCACAAATTGCCATGAGTTCACAGTTCATTGGGGAGGACAGAGAGGTAAACCAATCATTGCTGCTGTGCAATAAAAGCTATACTAGAAGAACAAATTAGTGCCTCCCCTCTTCTCATCTACTTGCTGCCCACCCTGAGAGATTTGCCAAAGTGCTGGTGCTGAATTTATCATTGGCAACATCTGTGGCTTGCCCTTCAAAGTGGTGTACTTAGTCTGTGCCTCTGGAAGAGTTTAGTGGATGGTAAGTAATTTATTGAGGGGAGAGAGACTAATTTCAGTCAGTGCACACGCAGCATCGGTATTTATGAATCCTGTGAGACTAATAAATCAGACACTGTAGACAATGTTTATTTTCTGTTTTATCAGTTCTGTAAAACTGAAATCATGTTTGTTGAATTTAATCTTGTTTATCATTCTTTACTCACCTGATATAAATAACTTTTTTAAACAGGCTTTATAGTCTTTTATGTCCCTTTGTGCAGTGTGTATGCTTTCTTTAAGCCTCTTAAAAAAGTAAAAAATGTGAGTTCAGAGAATATTCAAATTGAGTTATCCCTTGGTTCTTTGGAGCATTTTAATGAAATAACTTGAGCATAACAGAACTTTGTAAGAGAAACGTGACCATTCATGATCTTGATCTATCTACTCTTTGATATGCATAGTATTCATAGCCCATCCTCTTTTTTCTGCCATTAATCTGATACTACAAGGCAGTACTTCAATATTTAGTCGTTTACCATACATTTTTATCATTTCTAATTAAAAATTGTTTTACTTGTTGGAAGACTTTACATTTATAGGGTGTGAATCAGGGTAATGGGTTTTTTTCTTGGTTCTTTTGTTTTTTTTTTTTTTTTTTTTTAGAAAGTGACTATATTTTGAATGATCATAGTACCTCTTGGTAAGATATGGAGATCAAAGATGAATAAGGCATGGCTTTTGTCTTTAAGTAAAATTTAAGCTTAATGGTCCGAAATTTAGGCTTAGTTACAGAGCAGTTACGCAGTTCAAGCTTCCAGGGGACATTAAAGGTGGTGAGTTTTAGGTTGTCCTGCCTGAGGACTGAAGGTCACTGCTATTATCTAATGGGGTAGGGTGGGGCAGTGTGGGCCCAGCTGGATTTCTTAGTTTATGAGATAGTGCTGATAATAAAATGCTAATAGCAGCCACAGTGAGAAACAGCTAGAAAAGAGGGTTATCCCTCTCCTCACAACTACTTGTCTACAAAGGAAATTGGATTAATTTTTATGTTTAAAAAAAAAAAAGAAACTAAGAAAATGGAGATTCTTGAGTGTTCTTTTTTGAAAGGCTGCGGTCCAAAGCAATTTTTTAGCTTTTTGTCAGTTAAATGTGGTCCACTTTGAAGTACAATGACATCTTTGTCCCTGCTAGTAGCCACTTTACAACATGTACATTATGATTTACCCCATGACTTAAATTTTGATCTTTTATTCTTCTTTTTAATGATTTTAGGAGTATTTAATGTTTGCTTTTTTTTGATAAGCATCTTTTATTCTTTTTGGAAGTAGATTATGTGTATTTGGTTTCATTGGCTATAAAATGAGCAATTAGATTTGGTCAACATCTCTTTTCATCCGTTAAATTCTATGATTTGGAACCATTTTTTAACAGAATGTTAGCTTTTTAAAATTTGTTTATGGTTAGTATTTTATTTTGATACAGAAACTTTTAAACAATTAATTCTCTTATTAAGTGAATGAAAATCTGTCTTTTAGCTTTAGCTTTTTAAAACCCCAGATCCATAATTTGTGATCCTATAAAATCAATCATTGATTAAGAACCTTTGTAAATATTGATTTTTTAGTTTTTAAAATTTACTGAGATGTATTAGAGCTAGTAAAAGCAGATTTGACTGAATAGTTATTTTAGTATATCAGATGAAAACCTAAAGACATACATTGAGATATTTCAGTATGGATGCCTTAAGAAAACTGTTTGAATATCTTTGGGAAAGAGTATATGAAATCAAAGGTAACTTCATGTACTGAATTAGTTTATGTATCATTCTTTACTCACATGATAGACGTATTAGAAAATTGAAGAGTAAGATTTAGGACTACAACTTTTTATGTTTTGAAATTTCACTGAATTGGGAATGATTTGAAAAAAATTAAGAATACTTGGGAATCTGTAGCTAGTTGATTCAGAGGACATTTTAGAGAAATTAAAGTTTAAATGAAAGGATTCGCTTCTAACAAATACATTACTTTTGGTTTAGAACCAGTTTGTTAAAATTTAGGGTTGAAATTAATTACATGACTTTCTTAAGCTTGTGATCACAATTAGCAGATCTTCAAATTAGATGGTATCTTTCATACATTATATTCAAGGAAGAGTTTTTTTTTTTCCCCCTGGGGTTTGTTGTCTTTGAAGTAATCTTGCTTAAAAGGAGTCTTTATTTTTAAAAGCTAAACAGAATCAGTGGAGAATGGCGTGCTGAACAGGAAGTCATTTGTATATGTGTATAAAGCATGCTTACTGCATTATTAGGCCAGTGGAGTCACCTTTTAAAGTAGGAATGTGTTTTTAAAGATTAGAGTTGTCACAAAAAAGGGCATGGGTTATCTTTAAGTATTGAGTGCTCTTCCATATAATTCTTCCAGTATCTTGCATGACCAGCTCCAGGGCTAGGGAGTGTCCTCTGACCCAGAGGCCCTTTATTAGTTAGGGTTCTCCAGAGAAACAGACCAATCGGAAATAGACACATACAGGGATTTATTACAAGGAATTTTCTCAGGCATTTATGGAGGCTGAGGGATTCCACGATGTGCCTTCTGCAAGTGAAAGCCCTCTTCCTGTTTTATTCCATTCAGGCCCTGTATGGATTGGGCGATGCCCCAGTCTGCTTCACTTGGTTTCCCCTTTCAAATGCTAATCTCATTTAGAAACAGCTTTACAGGTACACACAGAAATAATGTTTAACCAGGTATCTGAGCTCCTTGTGATCCAGTCATGTTGCCTTAAAATTAACTGTTACAGACCTTTTCAAATTTTGATAACTTGTTACAGAGTTCTGGTTTATGTATCCAAAGACTGTCCCTCTGTAGCTTTCTTTCCTTTCATTCTACTTGTGTCCTTCAGTGGGCCACAAAATTCATCGGGTTCCTTTTCTACACTGTAGCATGCCACATGTTTGAAGTTTGCTGTCACAACCCGTTCCTCTCCTAGACTAGATTTCCTCCATTTCTTCAATGCACTGGTTTCCTGACTCTTCAACATTCTCTTTATTATTAACTGTGTTATAGTACATAGACCATGGCTGTTCACTCCTGACCTAGTAGGCCTGTTACCTATAATACAAATAAAAGTCTTTCATTCCTCACTCTCTTTGAGACATTCAGTCTTCGTTTTCTATCTGTATAGCAGAGCTTCTTTCATATTAGAGTATCATGAGAATGCTCTTTTCCTCTAGGTTTAGAAATCGTACTTTAAACATTCCTCATCTGAAACATCTGGGCAGTCCTCATCTGAGGAGAGCAGGGTAAATATTCTTAACAATAAAAAATTGCTAACGTTTTTAAACATTAACTGTGTGGCCGGCTAAGTTCAAATAGTTTTATGTATATTAACACATTTAAAGAGGTGGGTATTGTTTTTGTAAATGCATTTTTATAGATGAGCCAGTGGTCTTACCCGCGTTTCTTTGTTCAGGGTGAAGCAGAACAGTCTGTTCCCTATCTTGACGAGTGTTAGGCTCCTGTCACCGCTGCCTAAGAACATACTCTCTTTGGGGGCCCAGTGAAAAGCACTTACATCATGTTAACTAACATCAAGTAAGTGCACTTTGTGATGATGCACTTCTCGTTCCTACCTGTCTTTCTGAATCCCGATTCTGTCATCTAACATTTGCTGGCTTACCTGGCTTTAAGCCATCTACAGATTGGGGAAACATAACTTCTATGTTTATGAATCATCAACAGTGGTTTAGAAGTCAGGAATTAGAAACCTAGTAACGCTTTCCAGATTGTTCCTCTTTGTTATAATACATTTAGTTACAGGAGCATTCATTTTGTTCCTTTGTCTGCAAAAATCTCATGTAACTATATAATACTTTGAGAGCTCTGAATTTTATCCAGCTTCGTATTTCATCCCATACCTTACTTAACTGTTGCCCTGTGTTTCTTGGAGTTTTTCTGATAGGCAGTTTTTTTGTGGTTATCCTTGTTGAGTCTAGATAACGTCCATACAACCATTCCACCATCCACAAGTCAAGTGTTCTGTGAAAGAAGGAATTGAACTTGTAATTAGCAAAGCTGTCTCTTTATGAGCTTCACCCATTACTAGAACCTCACAGTCATTTTTCAGTCTTCTATGGAGGGCCCTGCTCATTCCTACTAAAGCTTGTGTGTCCGTTGGAATCCATCTCAGTCCTTCTTTTTGAAAACTGTTACTGTTTTTGCCTAACTCCAGTCTGAAACTACCTTTTTTCTTTTTTCATAATCCCTCAAAGACTACCAGTAGTGGTTTGACGAGAGATGTCATCTAGACATTCAGGGATTAAGTTATATAGACCAAGAGAACTCCGTAGAGCCCCTGTGTGTTTTCTTTAAAATCCCTCTCTTTGGGGTCCTCAGCTTCCACGTAACATTTCTTCTTAAACTTTTCAAATGGAAGATCAGGATCTTTTAGACAATACAGAGAAGCAAAAACATCTTACACATTCTGTTATATCTCAGTCCCAAACAGTGTGTCCCCATCTTGATTGTCATTTTGTAGCTAACAAATAAAAAACTAAACTTTTTTGTTGTCCTAAGCATTTTTGTGAATCCATTAGTTTGGTGAATGGAGGATTGAAAGTGGATAGGGAGGAAAATAGTGGAGGAGACGATAGACAATCTAAAAATAGACAGTAGCCTGATAAATAGAACATGTAGGTAATTTGTAAATTCAAATAGTAGACTTTTGGAAAGTGGCTCATTTGCATTTGGTGATTTTGCTTGGATTTCTCTTTCTTTAAACAGTGGGGGAACTGGACATAACTGGTAATCATGTACTTATCAAAGCTATGTGGCTTGCACAGTGGCACAAAACTCAACCCCAGAAGGAAGTTTATTGATAAATTACCAAGAAAATCAAGGGATAGGACAGACTTGAGACACCAATTGACCAAGGGGCTCAATGATCCAGCACTGACAGGCACATTCCTTGCCTCTCTCCTTTCCTCCTCCTGTCTCGCCTTCCCTTTTGGATCCATTTGCAGAGGCTTTCTACATCTCGGATTTAAATTCAGTAAGAAGAGACAAATCTCTCCCCCAAAGTCACAGCAGAAGGCTCCTTCCTCCCTTTTGGCCTTTGTTGGGTCATACGCACATTCCTGAACCCGTTACAGTTGTGGCCAGGGAAATGTTTGGATGTGGGAGGGAACCACATGGGGACTGCTTTGAGAGTCGGGGAAGGGCAGATCCCTAAACAAAAAGTGGGAATTATTGCTGGAAAGTGGGGGAAAGGATGCTGAGTTGGCAGATAACAAATATCCACTACAGTGTCTAGAATTTTGCTTTTATTATATGCATTGGTACATTTGGCATTATTTGACTGTTTTTGACCTAGGACAGTTTCTATTTGAACCTAATAAATGTGAGGACATAAAGTAGAGGCAGTATAGTGGAAGGAGCATGGCTTTCAAGTCAGAAATAGAAATTCAGATTCCAGCTCTATTATGTGTCCTTATTGTTGAGAAGTTTAAGAGAACCCCTTAAGTAACACCCGTTTCTCCTGCTTGCATTCTGTCGAAAGATGATTGGCAGAGAGGAATAAAAATACTAGTTTTAATGTTGTCGGAGCTGACGTGGAGGACTTGGGTTTTGTGCGACAGCAATAAAGCTCTACAGTTGAATCCAAAACTCATCGGTTCTTTACCCTACCCCAGGCTCTTGGAACAGGAGCAGGTTTTTGGGGGTTTTTTTGTTTTGTTTTTTTGTTTTTTTGTTTTAAATCTGGGGGTCTGCCCCTACCCTAATAACTCAGACTAGAATGTATGAGTTTTGCAGAAATCTGGCTCCCAAAAGAAGTTAGAAAGGTAAACTACACATGTCCAGTGGCTTTTGGAAAATCTGTGAGGGAGCTTATTTTACCTCAGTGGTAATTGATGGGATAGGAAGCTACCATTGAGAAAAATTCCTCTTTGTGGAGGAAACCAGAAAACTGATGACATACACACAGACTTAGTTAGGATTCTTAATTCTTTTTTCTCTTGAACAATAATAACTTACTTTAGGATTGGTGTGATAACTCAGATGCCAGCAAAGTTTGGATTTGGAAACTCAGGGAGATTGTCAAATAACCACCCTCTCTAGTTATTGGAGGCGGGTTATTATAATAATTGATATGTGAGTAGGAGGCAGCCCGCTTTGCTTCTGAGATAAGTAAAATTGGTAATAATTGGGCAAGCAAGAGAAATTTTTGAAGTGGAAGGAAGCAGGCAATGAAAAAATGTCTTACAGAATCTATAGCTATCATATCCTTGCACGTTTAACTCAAGGCAAGCAAATTTTCCTCAGCCACCTAATATGAATTCAGAGTTCTTCACCCATTTTCCTATCCACTGGTTCTCACCGTATGCTCTCTGGACTGATAGCATCTGTATCACGTGGGAATTTGTTAGAAAAGCAAATGATGGAACCCATCCTAATCCTACTGAATTTAAACTCTGGAGGTGAGACCCAGCCATCTGTATTTTAATCACCTGTAGATGATTTTGATGCATATTGAAGTATGAGAACCACATGCCATGATTTGTAAATATCCTCATAACAGTTTAATAGATGAAGATTAATTGCACTTGCCAGTAATCTTTTCTAGTTCCCAATCATTGAACATTTTATTAAATATGGGGGAGTGGGGTATTTGAAGAAGAAGAGAGATTGAATAGGTAGATTAGAGCTTAGGTTTCAGTGCTAAATAGGCATGAGCAATGGGACTGTTTTTTCGCCCTATAAGTTTAGGTATAGTGATGGCCTGTTTTAAAAACTAAATGTAGCAGCAAAATGCACACCTTTCGATAAAGGAGAAATTAGAATGAAAGAGAACCTGGGGGTAGTAATTAAAACTTGTGAAGGAGGGACTCGAAGATCAGAAAGAAAAAACGTTGCATAAAAAGAGCTTTTCAAAGGGAGAATTTACTTAGTGACTGAAGCTGAGGTGGATGGAATCAAAGATAATTTAGGATTTCAAGCCCAGGTGATTAGGACAATGGTGATTGAGGAAGGAAGTTCTCTGCTTAGGGAATAAGATGAATCCAGTGTTGCTGGGACGCCTGGGTGACTCAGTTGGTTAAGTATCTGCCTTTAGCTCAGGTCATGATACCAGGGTCCTGGGATTGAGCCCCTGCGTTGGGGTCCATGGTTAGCAGAGAGCCGGCTTCTCCCTCTCCCTCTGTCACTTCCCCTGCTTGTGAACATGTGTGTGCATTCTCTCTCTCTAAAATAAAATCCTTAAGAAAAAAGATGAAACCAGTGTTAAGCATGTTAACATTGAGATGGTTAAAGGACATAGATGGAGACAAGAGCTGAACATACATCTTTAGGTGGCTTAGATTACAAGGAGAACTTGAAAGTATTATAGGGAAAATTAAAGTAATGCATCCATTCATTGCTTAAACACTGGTTGTCTGCCATGTGCCTTGCACGGTTCTAGATTCCCAGAATATACTAATGGGCAAACCTGACAAATAAATGAACAAAGTAATTTTAGATAATAAAGGCTGGCAAAGAAGTAGAGTAATGACAAAGAGATAAGGGTAGAGAATTTCTTGGGGTAGGTGGTCAAGGCAAGACCTGAGGTGATGACGTATGACAGAAATCATGGTGGAAGATAGTTTTAGAAAGCCAAAAGATGGCGGTGCTGCAGAGTGGCCAAGGAGGACTTCAGGAAAGCATATTGTTTGTTGTGTTTTTTGTCTTTTCAGGGTCTATATTGTATGAAAGGTTTAGAAAGAAGGGTCCATGTGTTACAAAGAACATGAGTTTGGAGACATCCCAGCTCATCCATTTTTTAGGCATTCGTTAGCTATGCAGAAGCTACTGAAATTCTCTGAGGCTTATTCTTCTCAGTAGAGAGGGAGTAATAACACCTCATGGGATTAAAATGTGATGATTAAATGAGAGAATGAATTTAAAGAAATAGTGCTTAGAATGTAAGTGCTGAGTGATAACTCTTAACAGTGATACTGAATGGAACATAAAATTCAGTCATGTGAAATGCGTTTTCATTTAATAATGGTGAGATCTAGTGTCTTGAAATACAATTTTATTTAGGAGTTATACTTCAATATTTTGTCATGCAAAACACTTTACAGGCATGAGACTACAGTTGAAAATATTTCTATAATTAAATGTATACTTTGATTAGCTACTTGGATGATATTTAGAAAATACACTTGTATGCAAAATGCTATTAAAGAGGGATTGTATTAACTTTTAAATATTTTCTTACAGATGTGTACATCTCATGATTGATACGAAGAAACAAGTCATGGGCCAAAGGTCAAGATACTTCTCTGGGAAGTGCTGTTGATGCTGCTCTACAAAATCATACAATGAGTGTTTGGTTTAAGAAAGACTTTCATATTTAAAAGATTTTCATCTTGGAAATACATGAAGTGAAAATTAGAGTCTTTTGGGAAACATTTTCCTCCTAATAAATTATTCTTGTAATGGGCGACATGGCAAACAATTCACTTGCATATAGTGGAGTAAAAAACTCTTTGAAGGAAGCTAATCATGATGGAGACTTTGGAATCACGCTCGCGGAGCTGCGGGCTCTCATGGAGCTCAGGTCGACAGATGCATTACGAAAAATACAGGAAAGCTATGGGGATGTCTATGGCATTTGTAGCAGGTTGAAAACATCTCCCAATGAAGGTGAGTTGTGTTGTGTTTGTTTTCAGCTCTTTGTATGGAGAGCACTAGGAATTTGGCTCATAAATAAACCCGTGTATATATATTGTATGATTATATCATAATTTTTAGTGACATTAAGGTGGGTGGGTTAGCTCTCAGATTGGTGCAATTAAAGTAACTTTAGATCAGGAAATAATGTTACAGATGTATATATTTAAGTTGGTGGGAGGAAATATTTTGTACTGTTGTGCATATTGCTGCTGCTTGTTTACAGTAACAAAATTGTTTTCCACTGGAGCTATAGAGAATGGAACCAGGTAGCCCCCAGGGGATTCAGTGGAAATAAACCCTGCTCACTTAGCCTTCATTTTATAAGGTGGCTTGAAGTAGTTGTCACTGCCAGTAGCTGACCAAGTTGTTTTTAACCTAAACTTTAATAAATTAGTTCAGAAGGTCCTAAAGCAAATGGAGTAGATTAGATGCCAATTTTTTTTTTTTTTTTACCTACCAGACAGTTCCTTTGATTAAAACTAATTTTCAAGTCTTAGAATTATGTTCAATTTCCCTGTGTTCAAAGAAATCTTTGGTTTCATAATTCTCAATTTGTAGTAAGTTTCTTTTTGAGAATCAAGAAAAGTCATTATAACTTCATTGCATTATGGCCTTTGAAATGGTTTGAGATAGGTGACCTTTTTTATACATTCATCATGTTGAAAAGAAAATTACAGTTAGGAAGTTTCAGAAAGGCTTTTCCAAATTACAAAGGAGGATACATAATGATGACTGATGATTGTACTTTAGTAAGGATGGGAAAGTATTAATGTTAAAAGTTAAAGTACATTAGTACATATTCCAAAGCAAGTTCCAGAGAAATTAGGCAGAGATTTTTTTGTTTTAAGTTTATTTATTTTTTAAGTGACCCTCTACACTTAACGTGTGGCTTGTGTGTGACCTCATAGCCCCAAGATCGAGAGTAACATGTTCTTTTGACTGAGCCAGCCAGGTGCCCCCAAAAATATTTTTCTTAACTTTTTTTTTGGGGGGGGGACATCTTATGCCATGCCATAATATATGTGATAAAATTTAAAGTAATGGCAAAAAGTTACTTCCAAAAGTGTTAGAAATTTTTAAATCACATCAAAAATTCTTTACACTTGTATGTGTATTATTGCTGTTTGAATTCTTAATTGTTTTAATGGTAGGTAAATATTTTTTCTGAGGTGGCATAATCTTGAGGAAGCCAGTATCCATATTCACACATGTCTGTAAAGGGCTTCCTTGATCACTTGGAGTATGTTCTTTTTCCTGCAAGGCCTGTTAAATCTTTTGTATTTTCTGGACCTTTTCCTTAAGTCAGAACTACTAGAAATGTGGACTTCTTAGTTACTCCTTAATATGCTGTTCCATTTTAAGGTAGCAGGGATCCCTGTTGGTGTAAATTCTAGGAATCAGGAACAGACCCATGGACTTTAACAGGTAGTAATTTGACAAAGTTTGTAGCTTGTTCATTATGCAAACCCCTTTTAAAATATTAGCTCACTTTATATCCCTTTTAGAGATTTGTACATTGATACGCTGTTCTCAGCTGGTAGATTCATTAATTCGACTATATGTACTTTCTACATTGAACCTAACACCTAATTGTTGGATGTTTCATGCTCACCAAATTGTTAAGAAATGCTACCATTAAAAAGCCCTCAATATAACAACATAGTTTGTTCATAAAAAGTGATACTGAGCTTCAGCTTCAAACCACTTAACTGCACTTCCCTCAACCATGTTTTTGCATTTCTGTGCTACTAGTTAATCAGAATTCTTGTCTTCTAATAACTAAACATCTCTGTATGGTCTGTTCTCATTTTTAATAGATGTGATTCTCATTTGTTTGCACTGGAGTTTCTTTTGTGTTGTTATTTTGGGCAGTAATCCTACATTGATTTTGGCTGTTTATTTAACTGAAAATTTTGCATTTACTACAGTACTTTAAAAATTTGGGGAGGTGATGGTTTTGTACCTTTCTTACTGCATGATGGAAGCTGTGGATAATCTTAGAAATAATTCACTTACTGCTCAAAATTTGATGTGCATTGTTGCTGCTTTGAGCTATCAAATAAATACATGAAATATTTTCCCCTCTTTTATTCTTGGAAAATCCTTGCTCCTCATAGGAGGAATAATATGAGGAAGAAGGAAAATCTTCTTCCTCATATTACAAATTTTTGTTAAAATTTGCACAGATTTTTGTCTTCACTGGTTAAATATGAGCAGTTTGTCATTTTGAAATATTCTTTTAAAGAATGTGAAAAAAAATCTTAAGCATATTTGTGTGTACAGTTGTAGGGTGAAAGAAAAACAGCCACAGGTTCATAGGAATATTGTTACCAGAGGAGTAGTTTTAGTTTAATTTAGAAATAATTTATTCAGAAAGCTAATGAACATTTTGTCGCTGACCAGCTAGGCAAATGATAATAAAGAAATCATCATCAGGGATAATCAGCTAGGAGTTTGTAGGCCCAAGAAAACAATCCAGACAATAAATACTCCTATGTTAGTATAACCTGCTTCTAGTCAGGGAAAGTGAGATTAAAATGATTTTTTAAGGAATGTAAATTTTGGGGGCGCCTGGGTGGCTCAGTGGTTTAAGCCTCTGTCTTCGCCTCCGGTCATGATCTCAGGGTCCTGGGATCGAGCCCTGCATTGGGCTCCCTGCTTGGCAGGGAGCCTGCTTCCCCCTCTCTCTCTACCTGCCTCTCTGCCTACTTGTGATCTGTGTCAAATAAATAAATAAAATCTTTAAAAAAAAACAAAAGAATGTAAATTTTGATTAAGTAAAAACTGAAGTTTATGTGTTTCTTTAATACTGTCCTTAATCATTCATTGACATAGTCTTTCATCAGATCCAGGTTGTTAATTGCCATATGTTTTATATACCCTCTAAAAGAAAAGAATTAGTGTTGGCAGTTTTAACTGTAAGATAATTGTAAGTGTATAATTAAATTACATCCCAATATCAACAGTGTTAATACAGCATAAGAATATGTGCACCTTAGAATTGCTGGGATAGTCTACTTTTCTCTGCTGGGCATACACTTTTGTGAATAAAACAATCCCTGACTTATTTTTACAAGGGGGAGACAAATTTACAGGACAGCTAAACATGTAATGTATTAGCGATGTGTGCTTAAGAGAAAAAATGAGTGGAAAAGGAAAATCAGAAATATTGGGGGTGTGGCTGTTAGATTGCTCTCCAATCTGGAGGAAGAACAACTGAAGACATTTCTGAAAAACAGTTAAAACAAAAAGAAAGTAACACATAGATAACACTTTTTGTGTCAGATTGGCTGTTGCTAGCAGTTATAAATATTAACTCATTTTATCCTCAAAACAACCTTACCCTTTTTGACAACCAAAGAATCCACAGCACAAACAGGTTAATGGGCCTACCCAAAGTCTCACAGCTTTTGAGTGCCGCAGTAGGGATTCAGACCTTGATTGTAGCTACGGAGAACATGCTTTTAAGCCCTATACTGTGCTACCTGTTTTAAAAGCTCAGTTCATCCAACTTGCAAAAACAGTTTTGAGAAAAAGGTACCTGTGTTCTGTCTTCTCAAACTTTTTGTTGGCAGGAATTTCATGGTGAAAAAATTTTTGAGTTATTTAATAAAGCTTCTGTTGATCAGTTAGTCCTTTCAAAATATTGCCTGTTCAGAAAGTTGGTATTTGTGAACTTCCCCATTTGGCCTGCGAATTTACTGCTTGTCTTCCAGCAGAGTACCCCTTTAACTGGATTTGAAGCATACTTTATGCGTACTGATTGATAGAAAGTGTTTTGAGCCAGATGTGATTTTTATATTAAAAATTTAACCATCTTTATTCTTAAAAGATTGGAAGTACAAATTTTGAGGTTAACTGAAATGGAGACCATTATCTGTTGGAGTCCTCAGAATCCGAGAATATGCTTTACAACAAAATTACTTACTTACAACATCCTAACTGCGTGCAGTTATCCCTGTGGTTTTTTTCCTTCATTATCTTTATTGTTTTCCTATAGTGACTTCCTTATTCCTGTTGTAAATCCTGTTTCTTGATCCTTTTATTTCCAAACCAGCTTTTGGGATTTTTTTTTTCCATTTTAATGTGTTCCTATGTTATTTATATTACATTTTATATTGGATGGTACAGTAGACTGTCTAATGATGAGATTTCTAGAATGCAGATCTCTACGCTGGTAGCATCTTTGTCATTCAGTACTGCCGCACTAAATAAAGGATGACGATGAATGCATACCAATTAAAGTTGGGTACAGAGTGATACTCTGTAAGAGGCATGGATGGCTTCATGGCCTTCTAAAGGGTCAGGAAAGTAATGAGATGCCAAGCTTTTTAAGTGGTAGTTGCTAAAATTAGGTGCAAGAGGAAAAAAAGCAAAGGGAAAAAGAAAAGGAAACAGTGGTAGAAAGAAACAAAAGAGTTATGTGGTAGGAAGCAGGGTAGAGTCAACAGTAATTGCCCTGGCTGACTAATGTTTCCATAATGTTTCAGATGGCAGTTGATATTTGCCCTCCTGGAAATAAGGCTGTTTAGTAATGGTGTGCTTTGACCAGGTCTTCATGATGTAACATACTAAAACTAATATTCACACTTGGGAACATATTTTAAAAAAATAAAAATCAGCCCTTTGCCCAGCATGAATCATTGTTGACTTAAAGGCTACCACAAGAATCCTCTGATGCCCTGATGGGTGTGCTTGGTTATACAGGTTGGCACAACTCTTTCAAGGCACTCAGCAAGGATTTCCATCACCACGGTATGCCAGCCATGTATATTTTAATACTTACATAGAGTTACCTGCAAGCATTTTATATTGATAATCCTGCATGACCTTGTCCTAGAAATTTATCTCTGCTCTAATAGAGAATTATACATTTAATTTAATACCTGTTCAGGTCACTAGTTTTCATTGGTTATGAATTTTTTGAAGGTAGTAACACTGACCACTTGTAACTTTGCATATACTTAAAGTTGTCCTTGATGGAGTCTGTAGTAGCATAGCATTAGAGTTGTTTTTTTTTAAGTTTGGTTTTCTGAGTCCAGTAGACATTTTTCCTTTTTATTTTATTTTTTTAAAGTTAGTTTATTTTAGTAGTCTCCATACTCAATCTAGGGCTCAGACACATGACCTCAAGATCAAGAGTTGCATGCTGTTCTGACTGAGCCCACGAGGCACCCCTATGTTTCCTTTTTAAACCATTCTGTTCTGGTTTTCGTGATGCTAGATTCTTTGGGCTTTCTTCCTCTCTGGCCAGTTATGTATCAGCCTGCTGTGCTTTCCTTTAGATGTTGGTGGGCCTCAGGTTTCAGTTCCTCTCCACACACTCCTCTTCATTGACACTTCTCTGGTAATGCCGTGTACTTCTACGACTGCACACATCATCTGGATGCTGGTGGTTTCCACATCTGTAGCTCCAGTCCAGATTTTTACCCCAAACTTCGGTCCTGAAAACTGGATTCATTATAGACCTCTTGTTTTCTCAACCTTTCCATACTTGTCTTTCTGAAAGCACACTCTCTTTTTCCCGTTTCCATTGAAACCATTATCCATCTTTTATGTGGCCTGGACTTGGGTGGGAAACTCGTACCTACTCTCGTTCTTTTGGTCAGCAAGACGTAGAAATTCTAACTCCTAACTTGGTCTTAACCCGAGGGTGTCTGCTTGTCTCCATCCCTGTTCCTCTGTTTGAGGACTGACTTCATTTATGATAATTGAGAAGTGGACTCGGGGTGTTTTTTCCTGTCTCCCTGTATGTTACCTGGCACTTCCCTACTTAAAACTAATATTGGTTTTGTGTTGACCTTAGAATGAAATTCTGACCTCTTGCTTAGGTTAACAAATCTTTTGGGGGATCTGATCCCTGCTTACTTATCTTATCTCGAATTAAACAAAGATGAGACTATTTGAGAGTAGCAGGGAAATTGGCATTCAGGACAAGCAAACTATGGCAAGCCATAGCCCAGTCTGAGGAGACAAAGTGGGGAGACTAACTGTTAGGAGGAAATTGAGGAGGGTTGTTATGAACATACCTTCACTGGAGAAGAACAGGAGGTCGCGGTTACGGTGGTTTCTCACTGGCTGCAAGTGGTGGGCAGTTTGCTCTTACTGAGGCATATGGAAATCTTCCTCCTTCCTGCTGGTCATATAAGTTGAGATGAGTGCTACGTGCATGAGAACTCTCCCTTCGTGGCTTCCCGACTACATTTTAAATTAGATTTTCTTGATTCGTTTTCATGTTTTCCCGTTTTGATTAAGATCTTTCTCAGAAAGCATCACTGATTAAGCATCAGGTTGTTCTTTTTGATGGAAATATTTTTGTCTATTTGTGTCTTTCGGTGTTTGGAAGGACCTTTTCCAGGAGTCATGTCCCGTGTGAGGGTGAGAGAGTGGGGACTAAGTAGCTAGGGGAAATCATGGAGGCCACATTTGAGTAACAGGGAAGATAGAAGGAGGGGCTCTCATGCATTTCCCATTCATAGATTCATATCTTATCAAGTCTCTAAACATTAGATCATCTGAGAGCCTTGAGCTAGCATTCTGTTTGCTACATTATTGTCATGGCCTTCAGAAATAGCAGGAAGGACTGAACTCAGAAAGGGGTTTGAGGGTACCATGCTTGTATTTCTTATTGTCCCCAGCGCTGTTGGAACTCTCCTTTGGTCCTGCTGTCGCCACCAAATCTCCTAGTGCTGACTAGGAAATTCCAGCTTGGCTGGTCAACGTGCTTTTTAAGCCAAGTGGGTTGCTCAATGATCTTATGTAACTGAGTTTTAACTTCCCCAGAAGTGTTAATCCAGGTGCAGCAGGTGGTGTTGGCTACAGCACAGACTCTTCCTTGTTCAGCTAAACGATTATCAAGGATTGTCCTGTTATCAACTTTGGCCAGAGAGTGTAAGGCTCTTTTTTTGGGCAGCTATTATCTTGGCGACTGATTCTGCAATATCTCCAAGAGTTAAGGAGAAATAGCTGATCATATTCTTGTTTACATGTACCTCTGACTGAGGAAATACAGCCCTGCTAAAGGAAGTGAATCCTAAATCATGAAAGCATCCTGCTAGGTCCTTTCTCATTTGACAATGTAAATACAGGGGATTTGACCAAAGAAGGTGCCTTAGTTGGATTGTCAGAAGTTAAGGGCACGGTCAGATATCTTAAAAGGCCTTGCCTTGATATGCACTAGTTGTTGAGGCATTTATAGGCCCGAGGAGAATGATAGCCACCACAGACAAACATAAGTCCAGTTGGGGCACAAATCACTCTCAGATGGTACTGTTAATAGGTTAGAGATTTTACTGTTAAGTCCAACAGTCTGAAAGGCAAACCCCTCCGTTAGCAATGGCCTTGGAGAAATGGATGAAGGTGTTCTCTTTCCAGGCCAATGCCAGAGTAAAAGAAAGAGAAGGGAAAAAAAGTTTCCTGTTTAAACTATGAGGTTTTGATTTGGCATCAAGAGAGTAAGCAGTCAGCCTTTAGGTCAGCTACTTCTTTTTCTAGTCTGTTTGATTTGGAGGTATCTAATGTCTCTGCAGGACCAGGTGTCAGACGGAGCCTTCTCCAACCATGAGGTACACGTTCAAGGTTTAAGTCCTTGAAGTTTGTCTGCCACCTGGGTAGTGAGGAGGACCTGGTAGAGTCTCTTCCAAGGACAGTCATGGGCAGTCTTTGTTCTTATTGATTCCAGATCAGAACTGTGAGAGAAAATTGAAAATTTTCCTTTGAGAATTGTAGCTAGATTTTGAGGAAATTAGAATTCAGGATTCAGTCCAATTTGCAAGCTTATAACAGAAACTCCAAGACAATTAACAGGATTAGAGAAAAATGTAAACATAATTTTTCTCTCTCTGCAAGTTTTTTTATAATAAAAAATAGTTTTTTATAATAAAACTATTTCTTTACATTAAACTTTGCCGGGTTATGTACATTAGTGCAGTATGAATAGTGATTAGCCATCCAAACTCTTTTTAAAACTATTTTGCTGGAATTTTGTAAGCAAGGTACCAGATTGATTTTTCCTTCAAAGGACTTCATTGGCTGTGTAAAGTCAAACTTCACTCCTTAAAACTCTCTTGTTTTATCTGATTCTATGCACATTTCTCAACTATGATATTCCAGCCAAAGCTTTGGTAATACAACAGATGTTTCTCTGTCCTGATACAAGAAGAACAGATCCTTATTGAATTTATGCAGATAATTGTCATGAAGATAAAAATACTCAGTTTCATATTCTGGAGGGATCATGTGGAGAGAAAAAGCAAATGTTTTATTTTATTGACAAAGGTGTGTATGACCAAATTGTTGATAGCTTAAGAGAAAGGAAAAGGTTTCCTAAAATCTGAAGAAGCAAAACATTAGAGAACCGAAAATGTTTTAAACAAGTCATAGAAATTATAGTCATCCTACTCAGTTCATTCAGTCTTGTGTTTTTAATTCTTGTTCTGCTTGAATTCAATTTGCCATTAGTTCTGGAAATTCTTACACAGTTCAGTTTTACTATCTTAAAGTTATCAGAGAACTGTCCTTTCCTAAATAAATCTCTTTGAAGATCAAGTAGTTTTTCAGGAACACTTGTTAAAGTGTCAGAATAAAACAATAACTGTCTGTAAATGACCAGAAGACTTCATGGCATGGCCATGGCTAAATGCCTGATGAGCGTGCATTATAATGCAGCCAAGATAAAAATTTGGTTATTTTTGTGACAGACACTTTAAGTAGTAACTAGAATTAGAAGTGTTAACATGATATCAGGACATACAAAATCTTTAGAAATTTCATGCTATTTTTGCTTACATTAATAACATTTCCACACAAATATATTCTAAGAAGGTTTAACATCACCTGTTTGACAATACTTCCCATATAATTTAACGTACCAGGCAAGTCTAATTAATTAAACATCTCTTTCTTTATAAGGAAAACAAATCCTTTGAAATGTTCCAAGGGCCCTCTGTAAAAACCTAAAGTTAGTTCAAGATCAAAATACTACCTTTAGAATTTGATTTGGGAGAAGTTTGTCAAAAATACCAACACTTAGGATGACAGGTCACTGGGAAACAATATTTGGGTATTGATTTAACCAAAGTGACAAAGATTTTGCAGGAAAACACAGAAAGTTACATAGTCGTAACAAGCCTTAGCTTCTTTAGTATTGAAAAGAATCAACTTTCTAAAAAAGTAATCACAGATCTGATGAGGCCAGAACACACAATGTTTCTTTTTCTAGGCAGATTACATTAAAAGTAAAGAAAAACTTGTTTACAATAGCTTATTAAGGGCAGATCAGTAATGTAAGAAAATACTGTGCTTTTAACAGAGGAAAAGACAATTCTAATTTTGTACCATTTTCCTTTTGATAGTAAAACACCTTTTTTGAAGATTTTATTTTTAAATATTTTTATTTTTTTTTAAGATTTTAAAGATTTTATTTATTTAATTTATTTATTTTAAAGGGGTTTTTTTGGTGGGTTTTTTTTGTTTGTTTTGTTTTTAAGATTTAGAGAGAGAGTGAGTGCAAACAGAGGCGGGGAGGTGGGGGTGGGGGGCAAAGGGAGAGGGACAAGCAGACTCCATTGAGCAGGGCCCTGACTATCCGGGCTGGATCCCAGGACCCTGGGGTCATGACTTGAGCCTGAGTCAGACACTTAACCCACTGAGCCACCTAGGTTCCCCATACTAAAACTCATTTTTAAATAAATTTATTTTAATCTTAACCAGCTTGACCACACATTAAAATCTCCAAATCTTCCTTTACCAAAAACCTACCTTTCTTTTTTACATTTAGATTTTATCCTGTCTTTGCTCGTTTCAAATAACCAGCCTCTTTTCTTTTTATAAATAACCAGTCTCACTTTGTAACAGACTTTCCCTCAATCAAAGTGCATGTCTGGGCACCTGGGTGACTAAGTCGGTGAAGCATCTGCCTTGGGCTCAGGTCATGATCCCAGGGTTTTGGGATCGAGTTCAAATCTGGCTCTGCTTCTTCCTCTCTGCCCCTTCCCCTGCTCACGGTTCTCTCTCTCTCAAAAATCTTTTTTTTAAAAAAAGTGCGTGTCTATTCCTTTCTACCTTCTTTTACCAAAAACCCACATCCAAATTTTTTTGCATGTGGAGATGTTCCCCTTATTATTCCTAGTAGTTTTAAGCACACATATTAATTAGAATTCTTAACCCTTAGCTTAATTAAGAAGTAAACAGGTCTGAACTGGCCTTTCCATTAGCTTTCTGTGAAATGAAAGACTTACAAATACTTTCTTATGATTGCTGGAAACATGCTATTTCATAGAATATTTTTAAGCATGCCTAAGACGTGTATATTCTTAGACTCAAATATCTGTAGTTCCTCTGTAAAATGAAGCAAAAAGCTTGTATGTTCAGTAATATGTGTTTTAGTATTTTATCTTATTTGGAAATGGTCTGTATATTTAATGAATTTAACTTAACTCATCACTCAATTTAGCAAAACTTTAAGGTTTCAGGTTACCAAAAAGATTTGGGACGATTATTTGAAAAGTTCACCTAAAACCTTTTTATCCTACTTACATCTATTTAGTTTACTCATTCTTAACAGTTAGGCGTATATTACCCAAAAAAACTTCATGAGACATTAGACAGAATCAGCCATTTTCCCAAGCTGCTATTCTTGTTGGCAGATTTTGTAACAGATATAATATGGATTTATTTGATTAGTAAAACCAGTATAAGTTGTTTGTCTATATTATATTTAATGCTGGTAACTCTGAAGACATGCCTATTTTCGTGGAACCAAACTTAAGCTAGCTTTTATTTGCCACAGATTGTCCCAAATCATGGAAACCTGAAAAACATTTGGGTTACTTTCTATTACATTTTTGAGAAAATTTCTCTGAATACTTAATTCACATCTGAGTCAATTAAGTAGAACTCTTACAAATTAATTTTAGTAGTACTTTGGAGGTAGGAAATGCTACATATTTACAACACATATAGATAAGCTTAAGCATAAAACAGACATAGAGACCTTATTACTTTACTTATTATAGAACTTATTACTTAATTACTTTATTTATTACTTTATTTATCACTTTATTACCTTATTACTTTACTCATTACAGAAGTTGGATCTAAGTTTTCTAGTAGATAGAATAAGTTAAGGTTATCTGCTCAGATGGCTGAAGCAAAGTTTCAAAGGACCCTTCCCCCTTTTGTTTTTCTTCTGATAAGAATGACTTCCTTGAAGTTTGTACTTTAGCATTTATACCTCAGGGGCACAAGGAAGAATGGGAGTTAAAGATCAATAGGGGAGGTTTTGGGATTGGGAAAAAGAAATGCTCAGACTTTGAATTTGCCTCTAGAGTTGCATTTCTAGTTTTACAAAGATTTGTGAGATGAGGATAGTTGCTCCCAATGCCTCAAAGAATTGGGTTGCCACTTAAATGACATCATAGCTTAATCCACCCATACAACTGCATTATCCTCGGTACAGAGGAGAGCACCTTAACAAAATTTCCAGTCAGTCACCAACCACTGCCTCCAGTCATGTTTTCTGCCTTTTTGTGTATTCACTAATCTCTGGAGTTAATCCAGTTTTTAAAATGTTAGAGGATTTTCTCTGAGTTTAAGAAGTTATTTAACTATAGCCCTTCGTTTGGTCTTTAGTGTGACCCTTGACCAAGAAATGAAAGCTACCTGAGGAGAATTGCCTGTAGCTTCAGGTGGTCTTACTTGAAAAGGTTACTGTTTAATAGTCTCTTCAGAGTGGAAAGGCAATTCAGACAGGATTACTAGAATGAATATTCAAAGGAAGAAAGAGGGGGAGCTGTATGAGAATTTTGTCAGTCTTACAGCCTTTTGTTTTAGGTAACTCTTGTATCTTCACATTTTTATTAGCCTTTTTACAACAAATCTTTCATTAAAGCTATTTTGGAATTTTGAGATTTGGAGGCTTCTGCGTGCCAGTAAAAATAGGTATCTCATTCTGTTTAATTTGATAGTCCTTGCTTTCAAGTTCACTTCTTAAATGATCTAACTGGAACATTTCTCATAATGGCCATTGTGATTCTACGTTGTCTTTAGTAAGATTTTGCCATTTTTACAGATATTTACAGCTTCTGGAACCATAGTGTTTTGATGTAAAATAGGCAGGTATGCCAGAAGGTGGCTTGCTTAACTTTCTGGATCCCATTACTCAAAGTAGAAGTACATAAAACAAAAGTGTATTCACCAAGAAGGGTAATATCTTAACAAAAGCAGACCTGAGATACAGCTGGAGAGCTAAACCAAAAGAAGGGAACTTGAATCCTAGAGGAGACTCACTGAACCCAAGGGAAAAAAACAACTCACAGAAATGAAGAGTGCAAGGGGCTCAAGGAGTGTTTTGTGGGATCCACAAAACAGTTGTGAGGGTCATAAGTTCCTAGGGGTTCAGCTCCTTCCAATCCCACTTCTGACACCAGGTAATAACAACCTTAAATGAAACAAGTGGTAATTTAATTAAACATTTTAGGGATAAGCATATTCAGGAATAACAGTGACGTTGCGAGTCAGGGCAGGCAGATATGGCGAGCCTTAGGCAAGTCTGAAGAGACAAGAGGGGAGGCTAGCCTTTATTAGGTTCTGAGAGGAGATTAATAGAGTTGTTTTGAACCTGGCTTCATTGGAGAAGAGCAAGAGCTCAGTGTTGTGGCATTTTCTCACTGGCTGCAAGTGGCAGGCAGTTTGTTGTTCTTGAGGCATGTGGAAATCTTCCTCCTTCCTGTTTGTCATTTAAGTTGACATGAGTGATACATATATGAGAACTTTCCCTTCATAGCATCCTAGCTCTGTTTTATTTTATTTTTTAGAGATTTTATTTATTTATTTGACAGAGAGAGACACAGAGCGAGAAGGAACACAAGCAGGGGGAGTGGGAGAGGGAGAAGCAGGCTTCCCACCGAGCACGGAGCCCGATGCAGGGCTTGATCCCAGGACCCTGGAATCATGACCTGAGCCAAACAAAGGCAGCCATTTAATGACTGAGCCGCCCAGGTGTCCCCAGCTCCATTTTAAATCATGTTTTCTTTATTCATTTTTACAGCTATCTTTGATGGTTTTTAAAAATACATTTTCTGTGTGTGAAGGTAACTGGGCCATGAGGAGATCAGTGCTAAACATGCCTTTTGCCACACTGTCACTACACTACCATCAACTGAGCCATTGGTACTAGGCAGAAGATTTGTTGTTATATTTATTCATAAGTTATACTTAATGATTTCTGTCACATGTACACTGTTTTTAAAATTCAGACCATGTCGTCTCCTTACTAGTTTTATCAGCTTAGCTCTCTCCCTTTGCCTAAGAACTTTGCTTTCTCTCTCCTACAGTGGAAGCCTCTTCTTGCACTTAGAGCAGGCTAACACTTACACCCTGGATTCCATTCCCCGTGCCTCTTCAAAGATTTTACTCTAGTGTTAGCCTGTGTCTCTTGTGTTGTCTTCTCTATATGATTATTTCCACTGTTGCCTTAATATCTATCACTCAGCTTTTTAAAAACTTAATGGGTTTTGTTTACCCACTTTAAATTAACTTTTACTGCTTTATTTTTCTCTGCTCTATCATACTTCTGGAAGAAGTTCTATGACCATAGTTTCCACTCCTTTTCTAATTCCTGTTCTCTCTTCAGTTCTTTCTAATCAGATTTTCTTTACAACACTCTACTGTAAGATTTCTTAATCAAGCTTGTCAGGCTCCATCTAGTGAAAGCCAGTCCATTCTCTGTCTTCATCTTACTCATTTGATAGAATCATCCACATGATATTCATCTTTGTTAAAAAAAAAAAATTCTCCTTTTCTAGACTTCCATAGTATTTATTAGATGAGCTTGTTTTTGAGTCCCTCCCCCTATCCCTACCTGTTTCTTTGGATTGCCTTTGGCTTTTCTTCCCTTATCTGACCTTCAAATGTTGGGAGGGTTCCAAGGCTCTAGTCTCAGACCTCTCCCGTCTGCTTTCTGGGAACTCTTATTGGGCCCATACCTCCAGAATCCTCTATAATACATTGATGATTCTCTGATTCAGGCCTCTCTCTGAGTCCCTGATATGGCTAGCTAGCTGTCCCGCAGACATCTCCTCTGGTTTATTTAATGGGCATCTCTTGTGTAAATCTTTAAAATGAAAACCATTAACTCTTGCCTCTCTTTTTCCACTCAGTTCTGCGATTCCCAGAGCCTGCTCTATCTTGGTAAATGTCTTTAGTATCCATCCATTTAAATGTATAGACCCTCTACCCCACCCCCATCCCCAAAACACTGATACTGTTCTTTATTCTTTTCTCTTTCTTTCATCCACATCCAGTCCTTTAGCAAGTTCTATCTGATCTTTTTGCAGGATAATTGGTAGATCCAATTAAAAACTCAGCTAGAGGCCACATCATCTCTTACTTTGTACAGCAACAACCTCCCTAACCTCCCTAATGGTCTTTTCCCTCTGCTCTTGAACTCTTCAGTTTATACTTTGCACAATGATTAAAATGAGATCAGTTATTACTGCAGTGCTTTAAAGCCCATCCATTGTACAAAGGTTTCTGTTACAGGTAGAATAAATACTAGTCTTCTCTGTGTTACTTGGTCTCTTTGTTTTGGTGCTATATAGTATAAGCTTCTGAATGTATAACTTGTTCACAGTGATTCTTCCAGATGTGGAATAGTCCCTTGAAGTAGTAAATATCTGTTGGGAAACAGACTATTGTCATAAAACCCTTAACTTCGTTATATTTATATTATATAAGTTTATTATTTTATATTTATGGAAATTAATTGCCCCCCCAAGTGTAATTAAAACCTGTAGTGTTCAGTTTGTAACTTGTCATCCCCTTACTTAATAGCTGTTATTCTAAGTTTATGATTTGATACTTTGTACCTTCTTCTTGGGCCCTTCCAAACAACTTTGTAAGTTACACCAGCAAATTTTAATGCCCCTCCCCCCCTGAAGAAGTTAAGTCCTATGTGCAAAATTTCAGTAGGTGAAGTGGAATCTAGGCCTTCTGGTTCCTAAACCAGATAACTTTATTGATGCTAATGTCCTAGGAGTGTGCTTGGTGGTGGTACAGAAGAATTACAATAACTCTTAAGACCAGCTGCTTTTTTATTTTCTAAATTTCCTCCAGTTACATTTTTAAGCTGTCTTTAGCTCTTTGGCTAAAGACATGTTTTTATCAGCATTAACATAAAATACTGGCCTCTGTTATAACCAATGTAAATTTTGGCCATTTTTTTTTTAAGATTTTATTTATTTATTTGAGAGACAGAGATCACAAGTAGGCAGAGAGGTGGGGGGTAGGGGGAAGCAGGCTCCCCGCTGAGCAGAGAGCCCTATGAGGATCCTGAGATCATGACCTGTGCTGAAGGCAGAGGCTTTAACCCACTGAGCCACCCAGGCGCCCCTTGGTTATTTTTATAGTTAATAGTGGTGATATTTAAAACTACTAAGTGTTATATATATGTAATTAATGATAGATCCTATTAAGTGTGAGTTAAACTGATAGAACCAATATCTTCAGACAAGTTCTTAGCAAAAAAAAAAATTGGTGATTGACACAGGGAAGGAATGCAGTCTTTTTTTTTTTGCTAGTAAGATCACTAAAATACAAGACAAAACAAACTTTTATTTAATATCTTTATATGAAAGAAAGGACACTTAATTCAAAAAGCAGCAAGCGCATAATCTCAGAACATTGCAAGGTTTCGTTCTTTAAAATAAATTTTGTTTTGTGGAAAACGTCACTACATTGATTGTCTTATCCCTGTTAAACCGCAAACCCGTGCTAACTGCTTATAGCCAGGTGTGATCTGGGAGCATTGCTCTAGTCAGAAGAAACTGTGTAGCTCCTAAATTATAATTTGCAAGTGTCTTCTCTCATACTGTCTTTCCCCTGGTCACAATTAGTACAGTCCTTTGATTCCTTTCTTTCTGTTAAACTCTGTCTCAAAGCCTGGAGCTCTGTGGAAGATTTCGGATGATGACTATTGTCATCAGGCAATCTGAAACACTTTCTGCCCAGAAGGGACTGACCCTGTTACAGTTGCTAGTAAAAACATCTCTGGAATCTTCTTGATAACGTTAACAAAGTCAATAATTACTTTAAAAAGTTTATATTCATTTCTTACTGTTTTCTGTAGCAGCATAATTTCTTTGTTCTCTCTTCTACTCTCTGCCTGCCTCCACGTTGAGATCACCAGCTGAAACACTGAAAACCAAGAGCCTTCCAGTAATCTGCTGTTTTCCTGTCTCCCTCCTTTCTTGTTCTCTTAGAATGAGCTCTTTCACCCCCACCCGAAAAAGATTAAGTTAACTAAATTAATTATAAATTTAAATTCACGATGATAAATTGAAAGTGGTATCATTCTGGTACCTTTGCCGCCTCCTTTGATATTTTTAAACAGACTAAAGGAACAAATCATTTGTCACTGCTACCTGTGTTTTCATTACCCCCCCCCCACAAAAATGTAATTGTGTGCAAACTTTGCTTTAGCTAATGCAAATATATTTAGGTTTGATAGGATCAGCAGGGTTAAATTAGAGGAAGAGCTGCTAGATGGGGTGAAGGAAAGGCAAAATTGATGTTCATCCAGCTCTCTCTTAACTATGCCCTCGTAGCTTTCCACTTCTACACTCGGGCGATAAATGCTATGTGTCCTATGATGCATCTTTTCCCTTGCAGTGACTGTGGGGGCAGTCAGTGGCACTACCTATTTCTTAAGCTGGAACTAAATCCTAAAAATAAAATTCTGAAGAAAAATCATCCTAAGTGTCTGGTTTTCGTGACTTGCAAATCTTTTATCAGTACCAAGTATATAGTAGACATTTTAGTAGAGAAGGTTTAGAGTTTAAATTAACTTTTCATTGTTCTTTAGTAAATAAGAGTGAGTTAACCAAGATTCTGTAAGTAAATCAAATAAATACATAATTCCCCATTTTTGGAGCGAAAACATCATAAGTAAAGGTCAGGGAGATGTTTAATTCCAATATAAAACTCATCCAGCTGTCATATCAGTCTGGTCTCTGGCAGTCTACAAGATGGTATAAAGTAATTTGAACAAAAATAAGCAGTTTGGAAAAGTGAAAGTTCTTAATCCAATCTTGAGCTGTCTACCTGAAATGTCCTTTTAAAGTACACATTTTTCAGGGATTTAAATTCTGTACATTTGGTCTAATGCATAAAAATCCTATCAAAAGGATCTTAGGAATTATAATCTAAAGTGTGATGAATATGTTTTGAATAAAACAGGTATTTTCATTTATAAATGTGAAACTTTTCACTGCAATTTGTTTCTTTTCACTAGGTTTAAGTGGAAACCCTGCAGATATAGAGAGAAGAGAAGCAGTGTTTGGAAAGAATTTTATACCTCCTAAAAAGCCAAAAACCTTTCTTCAATTAGTATGGGAAGCATTACAAGATGTCACTTTAATTATACTAGAAATTGCAGCCATAGTATCATTGGGCCTTTCTTTTTATCAACCTCCAGAAGGGGATAATGCACGTAAGTAAATTGGGGAGGGGAAAAAAGAAAAAGACTTTAATATGTGATGTTGGTAAGTTCAGTTCATTTGCATACTTAAAATGTAATAATAATAATAATAATAATAAAGAGGTCAGCATTTATTGACCATGGTAGACACCATTCTAATAGTGCTTTTAATAGTTCTTCAAATAGTCCATCTCAGATAATTGTACAGTAATACTATGAGATGGTGTCACTTCTAAGTGAAATACAGAGGTTAAAAAACCTGCCAAACTGTGCTGTACCATGTGTTGGCAAGGAGCTAAGCCATATATCAGTGGGGTTTGTGCCACTTCGAACACTGTTTTGAGATAATTACAGTTTTAATTTTGGTGTGTGTTTTTTTTTTAATGTTGGGAAGCATTATGAAAACAATATTTTTTTCTCTTACCTAATCCATTATTTTTCAAGTTCTTAAGTTGTGTTATTATATGCATGATTTGGGTAATTGCCTTGACATTCTAAAAATGTTTCTACTATGAAGTTTCTTGACCAGTAGAAAAATACATCATACAGTGGTAATGGTGTATCTACTTTAACTTACAGCTACAAATGGTTTTGTTTTTCTCCTACCTTTCTGTGTTCATTTCTTTTTTAAATTTCTTACTCTTTTTAAAAAGCTTATTTAAAATAGATATTCTTTGATGGTACATTCTGTAACTGCTGAGAAATCTAGCTTGGGTTTTGCTTGCTGTATTTAAAACTGTAGAGTGAACGCATAGTAGTTTTTATATCAGAAGAGTGATGGACCAGTATTTTTGTTCGTAAAAACTTTATTCTTACTCCTTTTAAGTTTTGAAAAGTTTGATAAGTATTTGCTATCTAAACGTTTGGCTTAGGCAGTGATTTAAAGTAATTCCATAAAAGGTATGCCTGGAGCTCATTTGAGAGTTTTGTTTTTTGGGTTTTTTTTTTTTTTTGCTTGAGAAAGTTGGTCACAGAATATACCATTTTACCTGAGCCCAGTATGGATCAGTGGTTTTCAGCAGGAGTAACACTGTTTATATTTTGCACCAGAACATTCTTTGTTGCCCTGCATGGTACCACCTTCCCGTGGAGGCAGCCAGAATGCATCCCCATATTGCCAGTTTTCTCATAGGGGGCAAAATTGCCTGTGGCTGAGCATCACTGATCTAAATAAGAAAAGATTTAGGCAGTATTTGTCAACATTGAGCCAAATTAGTTTTGAAACTTGTCTTTATTTTTGTTAAGTAATACATATTTTGCTGTAGAAAGACGAGGAGGGAAAAACGACAATTCATAGGAAATAATATTCACCCAAAATCTCACTTCTTGGAGATTACTACTATACCATTTTGATACATAGTCTCCCAGATTTTAAAAGTACGTTTGTGTGGGTTACTTATGAAGGTATATGTGTACATGTGTGGGTAGACCTGAGGGTCTGTAAATGCGTGTCTTTTTTATGACAAAGAAAGGTCATACCATATTCAGCAACATACAGTTAAGTTCTGTAGTGCTGTTTACCCAACTAGCATTATGGAATATTGGGGATTGGTATTCTACATTTCAGTGAGTTGGCAGATTATTAATTTTTTTTTCCTTTTAACATTTTTTACTCCCAAGATTATAAGAAGACTAAAAAAAATATTTTTGGTGGGAGTGGATTTTGTTACCAGGACAAATCATTTTGGAACTTGGACTGCTTTCATTTGTAGGATATAGTGACAAAGCCCTTTTCCATATTTGCTTAAGGAGAATACTGGCATTAGATTCAACTGGGAAGATAGTCTAGAGTTATCAGTGTCCTAAGACACTTCAAAAAAGGGTCACAATCTACTAGAAGGTGGTGAAAAGTTAGTGTTTACATTTTTTTTAACATTTATTAGTGTACTCCTTTATCTTTTCATCATGTTATATTTTAACTCTAAGTAGTAACTTATTTGAAAGGAAATCCATTAATTGTCAATCTACAGTCCTGGAATTCTAAATTCTCGAAATTTCTTACTAGTGCTGTTTGGTGTGAAAATAAGCACTGTAACCTACTCTGTAAACATATCTTTAGTCACTAGCATAATACTGATGATTCTCGAACTTTTTGGTCTCAGGGCCCCTTTACACTTATAGTATTAAGAATTCCGAAGAGCCTTTGGATTATATGAGTTAACATCTGTAGATATCAACTGTATTCTTAATTAAAATCAAGAAATTTAAAAATACATTGCATTTAAAAATTATAACCAGCCTGCTTCCTTCTCTCTCTCTGCCTGCCTCTTTGCCTACTTGTGATCTCTTTCTCTGTTAAATAAAGGAAAATCTTTTAAAAAAATTAAAAAAAAATGTTAACTAAGTGCTTGTTACAATAGAAAAATTCAGAATAAATACTGAAATTATTATTAATGAGATTTTAAATGAAATAATGAAAAGAGTAGTAGTAGTGTTCTTCATTTCCTTGTATCTCTTCAGTGTCTGGCATAATTGAAGATAACTGGATTCTCATCTGCTTCTGCACTTAGTGTGATGTGTTAGCACATGTAATGTAGTCTTTGGAAAATTCCACTACATATTCCTGAAATTTAAGGCAGATTACATCTTAGTATTATAAACATAGTTCTGACCTTGGGTGTTCCTCCTGGGGTTCCTAGATGACACTTTTGAGAACTCCTTCTTTTTACTGTTAATGTACGCACTTGATGCACCATCCAAGAAATAGCTCAAGTGGAGAACTTTAAGAATAGAGTATTTGCCTTGCAGTAGAGAGTGTAGACTGACTTTAGACTGTGCATCTCTCTCAGGTGAATTTATAGGGGACCACTTGGGAGAGATAGATTTGTGTTACTATATTTGTACTTGGACTTCACTGAAAGTATTATCAAAATACTTTTACACATATATATGTATATATATATAATTGGTAAACTGTAATCCTTTTGTGACTTTGATTTTGCACCTATTTTTTTCATTGCAGCTACTCTAAAAATTTGTGATGATCATCAGTAGGAAAAGGATTTAATTTCTAGAAGTATTTTACTACCATCTGTTTCAAGATCATTCTAACTTTACCTGCATAATCTAAAGTAGAACTGTATATGAAATGAAATATGGCACCAACTTGTTTCATGTTCTCTTTTGAGATATTCAGTCTTCTAGTTCTAAATATGCATGCAAGATTTAAAGCTGAGAATGATATAATTGCTTCATAATTCCTTCCCCCCAGTCTCTTTCGCATTGATCTTTAAACTTTTTTGGTTATATACCTTATTGGGAAGAAATCTGAGCATATATCTCCAAATGATGCATTTGTGAATTATATTTATTTAGAGCTCTCTACATATTGTGTATATTTATGTTGTGTATACTGTATTTTTATAATGTGCATAGTCTTAAACATATGCAAAAATATAAATTAAATATTAAAAAGATGAAATGAGGTTTAAAATTTTGATGTTTAATAACCATAAAATACCACTATTGATAGCATGATTGAATATACATTATTATATTTTATATCTTTGGTTTAACCTTGATTTCCCTTGATTTGGGTCTGAGTTCGGTTTATTTTAGAACTTGGCTTTAATGTTCCTGAGAGCTGAAAAGAAACGTACATTATGTAAATCCAAGTATAGGAAGTGTATTCACTAATGGTATTTATTTTCACTCCATCCACAGTTACATAAACATTTCTATTGACATATGACTGGTAAATTCCATCTTCTGCTTTCAATGTGTTGTTCTTTGTACACTGTTGTAACATTTTTCATTTTTACATTTTTAACCAATGAGATCAAAGCCCATTGAAATGCTTCATTTGGAAGATGATATTTTACCTGAATTTCAAGTTGGTAAAAGAGGTCAACATGGTATTTCAGCCTTCATCTGTTCTTGAGACTTGGTCTACCTAATTCAGAGAGCTGATCTATCTTCTGAGCAAGGGAAAGGGGGAGGAGAAGCTGTACTGCGGCTTGCTTCTACTGTTCAGAACATTGTAAACCATAAATTCATTTAACTAGTTATTGTGTACAATGATAATGGTCATTTCTTCAGCTCAGATGTAATTCAAAGAGAAGTTTTAATATTTAGATGGGGAAGCTAGCACTCTTGATGGGTTGTACTGCTATCTCCTTTGGAGAACATGCTTTTGTACCCATTGATGGCTGAATCCTGTTGATGGTCCTTGGGTTTTTGTGTTTGTTTGTTTTTCATTCACATCATCCCTTTTATTTCACCACCACCAGTTGATTTTATTACAGTCTCTGTGTTCTGTCTCTTCATCTGTCCCACATACCTCTCCTGGATTAATCTTTATTCAGAATCTTTATACATCAAATCATATCTTTGTTTCATGCTCACGATGTTGGAACTTGCTTTAATCACTTCTAGTATCATTCGTCTACTCATTCTCTTCTTTGAATAATCTTTTTCCTGCTTTACCTGTCCTAAGAGAATAATTGACTTTCTTCATACTTTCAGCTCAATCCTCGGTAAGAAAGAACTTTTTTATATAGGTATATACAGAAGAACATATGCCTTCATGTGAATTTATAAATAACCCAAGTGAACTTTTAAGAAGCAATGCTTACCTTTACTGTGTATATATCCTCTTTATTTTGCTGTGTTTAATTTTTTGAAATGCTGGTCATGAGCCACCGAATTGATTTTAGACTCACAAGTAGCACTGTTTCATTGTTCTTTCTTCAACATTGTTGACCTTCAATTTTGAGCCTTTGAGGTTCTTTCCTCCCTCATTCTTTTGTAAACTTTTTTGTGCCATAGAGCCTTTGTACTGATTTTAATCTTTCTCTGGAATGCTCTTTCTCTAATCTTTCCCTGGAATGCTCTTCCTGGAACGCTCTAAAGCAACTCTATGGCTAGTTCCCTTTTTATCATTTGGCTCCTAGCCCAAATGTCATTGACACTTCAGAGAGGCCTTCTGTGTTCACACAAACCACAGTTAGCCCTTTCTTCACTTGATAGCACATCACCCTCCTTTATTTTCTTTATGCCATTTACTATATTTGAAATTAATTATTTGTGTTTTATTATATGAATTCTTCATACACTGTCCGCACCTTCCAATCTGAGTATGGGTTTCATGCGAAGACAGTGCTTGTGTGTGTATTACTTACTGCTGTATCCCCAGCCACTCAAATACTGTCTGGCACCTAGAGTAGGTGCCCAAATAGTTGGGTTAATGAGTAGCCCTTGGCTTACTTTTTCATGTTCTGGAAACCAAGTGTTGCTTTACTCCTGTAAAATTGATACAGTAAATAAGCATGATTCATGGGTACCACATAGTATTTAAGTTTTCATGTACATCTTGTCTAATACATGTAATGATTAGTAGCATTAACTGTTGGTCAAGTGTGAAGGAATTCTTAACCACTGCTCTGCCTACTTTAAAGTGTTCTCTCATTTAATCCTCACTCTGGTGGAGTAGGTGGTATTATCCTAATTTGACAGATTAAGGGACGGAGTCTCACAAGTAGGTAACTTGCCTTGAGGCTGAGATTTCATCTTCCCCCGTGTCCTTGCTCTTAACTAGAACCCCAGACCCTCCGTGCCCTGAGGGTGAGACTCTTCTGCGACCAGGAACTTGACATAGTAAGCATTCTTATCATTATGGAATGCTTTGGGTTCAGTAAGGTATTTAGAGTAAAATAACAAGGTATGTAAACATCATAATTAGCTTATAGGATGTCTATTGTCATCAATTCAGAATCTTTTTGATAAACATTTTCTTTCTTTCCATATAGTTTGTGGAGAAGTTTCTGTTGGAGAGGAAGAAGGTGAAGGAGAAACTGGTTGGATTGAAGGCGCTGCGATCCTCTTGTCAGTAGTGTGTGTGGTATTAGTAACAGCTTTCAATGACTGGAGTAAGGAAAAACAGTTTAGAGGTTTGCAGAGTCGAATTGAACAAGAACAGAAGTTCACGGTCATCAGGGGTGGTCAGGTCATTCAGATACCTGTAGCTGACATTACTGTTGGAGATATTGCTCAGGTGAAATATGGTAAGTAAACACCGAGCAGTGCCTCTTGGGCTAGAGGTAAAGTTCCTGTAATCCTGTTGGCAGTTTAGTATACCATTGCTTTTTGTTTTAGGCGATCTTCTTCCAGCTGATGGCATACTGATTCAAGGCAATGATCTTAAAATTGATGAAAGCTCATTGACTGGTGAATCTGATCATGTTAAGAAATCTTTAGATAAGGATCCCTTACTTCTGTCAGGTATGAACTTCTTTCTTATCTTTGCACTTTTTTCTCTTCCATGATTGTATCCCGTTGTCAGCAAACACAGTTTCTCTAAGAGCCTACAACTGAAGGATTCTGTATTTTATGTTAGCTTCTACCCTATAATCCTTTAAGTTGGCAGAAATACTAGAGATCTTTGAATCCAGAGCCCTATTTTACAAGTGAGGAGCCTAAGTTAAAAAAAAAAAAAAAAAATCCAAATAAGAGTTTTTGAGTCAGTGTTAGTATAATGATAAAACTGAAATATAAGCCTAATGATTTCTACTTTTCTGCCTTATGTTAATTCTGTTGGCCTGTTGATGTATAAAATTAAAGAATGATTGTTTTTAAAGCAAATGAATGAATTCCCTTTGATGTACTACCAAAGACAGGTTTTTGGATTTTGTTGGCTTTTTTTTAAAATTCTTTTTTAAGAACTGATACCGTCCTTAAAATTTATCTAATCTTTAGATTAGATTAGATTAAACTGCTGAGGAATAAATCTGAGACCTAAGTTATTTATCAAAGATTACATGACTGATCAACGGTAGGCCTAGCAGCAGCACACATCTACTAGGGAGAAGTGAATTTTCACCTAGGTAAGACGAGCTGAGAACGAAGAGTAAGATTTGTACAGGTAAGGGCACTATTTGAAATAGGGACGTGGCCGTCTACCTGGGAGGCTCTGGCAACAGTAACTGTGGTAGCTTGACCTGAGGTTAATTGGAAATGAAAGGGAAAGGATGGTGGGAAAATTTGCATGCAGCCATCTAAAATGTTGAATGAGAGAGAGCCCCACAGTCTCACACTTGACTCCAAAAGCATGCCAGTTCTTTCACATTTGATTTCCAGGTTTTTACTCTTAATTTTCTAATATTCTTTATAGAATTTATAAAATTGCCTCTAAGATCATTGTTTGTATATGTTTGTTAGACTGAATTATACCGGAGCGTGGAGTGCACAGAATGCTGCCTGTTTGTCTTCTTTGACCATTTTCAGGTGTTTATGGAATGCTAACATTTTACACATCGTAAGGGGATTGCCGCCGATTTAACTATGTAATAATTTGGCAGCTGTAATCGTTCAGTTCTTCTTGGTGAACCTTATATTTTAATTGATTGAACATGGTTTTACTGAAACCAAAGTCAAACTGGTGACAAGTCATTTAAATCAAAGCCACAACTTCTGGGCATATACTTCAGTGTAACTATTACCTTTTTAAGATTTGCAAATATGTGCCTAAAACGCTGATTGCAAAACATCCCACCACTAAAAATCAGAGTAATTACATAAACACTATTATTAAGGGGTAGAGGTCCCAGTTATAATATAGACTTACTTCTTAAGAAAAATCTTGGGATTTGTATGCCTTCAAAATTCTGCACTACCAAGAACGTCCTCTTTGTTTTTTTCTTTACATGGGTGTGCTTGTAATTCATTCCAAGCAGACATATCTTAGATATAGAAGTTTGGTATATTTAAGTACAACGTATACTTACTACATTTATTCCTTGCTGTAGTTTTAAGAAACTGCAGTTGTTAACTGGATAACATCTATAGTCATTCCAAGGACAGGGAAGCATTCTAATCAGACCTTAACCCCCACAGACTGTCTGGGCCACGGTATTTGGCAAACTGAGGCGGTATTCTCTTGCCTTTTTGCCGTATATACTGCCTGGACTTCTCTGTACATCTAGCTTATTTACAGAGTACTTAGCTCTTCAGGTTGATGTCCTTTACCTGAACTTTGGTCCTTTTCTATTTTAACGGAGATTGCTAGTAAGCTTTGTGTAGACTCAGGTCCCGGACACACCAAGTGTACCACAAGAACTCTGCAAATTTTCCATGGCTAAGAAAAGACAGAAATAACTTAGCAGAGTCCCTTATCATAATGTGGGTGGGAAAATTTTTCTCCATTTATCTCCCTATTCCAAAAATGTACTAAAAAACATAAAATGCATTTATTTTTAAGTGTATTCTCATGATGCCATCCCTCACTGCTGTTCTTGGCTTTTTAAATTTAGATTTTTTTAAAAGCAGTTATTCATTTATCAGTAGGGATATGACCAGAACAAAAACTGTTTACTTTGCCTGAGCACATTAACCACCAGCATCTGATTACCTGTGATAAGGAGGAATAGAATGTAAAAAAGTTGAAATCTGCCAAAAGCCAGAATCGTTAAAAGAAAGAAATTGCCTTTTACATGTAGAAGTTGCTCAATAAATAGTGTTTCACGATCCTGAAATTCATTTCTTGTTTGCTTTGCCTGTTCGGTGACAGAGAAGCTAATAATCAGTGAAATACTCGGAATATAGAATTTTAAAAGCAAGAAAATCAGGGGCACCTGGGTGGTTCAGTCGGTTAAGCATCTGTCTCTTGATCTCTGAGTTCAGGCTCTGCGTTGGGTTCCATGCTGCATGTGGAGCCTACTTAACAACAACAAAACAAAGAATAAAAGCAAGAAAATCAAAGGCCTAAAATATTCACATTGGATAAGTTGCCCAGTAATTAGTAGACAAATATAATTTTTAACTACTGGAATAAATACTTATGCTTTATGACATTATTTAGCAAATAACCTTTGTGCATTGACTTGGCAGATAAAATGGTGGTGGGGCGACAGAACCTGCCCATATGGTTGTAAACTAGGCCATCGGATAAATGTGATAACGGTAAAGAAGGCTTTATTGGGAGTTTAGAAAAAAGAGTTCTTTTGAAGGCCACTTAAAATTCACAACAACATTACACTAGAGAGATGCGAAGCCTTTTAATTGGGAAAGGTGCAGAGGTAGTGTACAAGTTGGAGAATGGTCAGCAGACTTACTGACATTGTAGTAGAAGAATATGCCCTTTGTCCCTTGACCAAGCTGGGTTGAATCTTTGTCTTCCCACTTAATTGTTGTATAACCCTGGGTAAATGTTTAGAAAATAAGAAAAAAATAATGCCTGCCAACTTTCAAGATGGTCGTAAGGGATAGTCAGAATACAATTGACGTCCCCATTTCTGTTCCATAGCTTTCTGTCATGGCATTTTATGTTAGAGTATTGGATGAAAGGTTTGAAGGGTTGGTTGATCTCAAGGTGAAGACTTTGGATTTAATCCATTAGTTAGCGTAGAATCAGAGGTCTTTGAGCCATGAGACATTTGTGAAAAAATTCATGTTTTAAAGATATTAAAACTGATGTCAGGACAAATTGGACAAATTGGAAAGACAGACTAGCTAGGAGGCTGTTGCAGTAATGTAGGCCGGCTGGGTTAACAGCTGGTTTAGGAAGAGATTGGGGTTTGGGTGTGGTAAATAGGGCAATTTGTTGCTGTGGAGTCCTTTTGGTTATAAGCACATTTCTTTTTTAAGCAGTGTGTTTCTCAGAAGTGTCAATAATGATCATTGTAATGATTTTACAATTAAAACTAATGTGTATTTCTTGAACGCCCACAGATTACAGGCAGTGTGCAAAGGCACTTTACATGTGTGCCTTTATTTGAGTCTCATTGTTTTTATTAAGGGTAGGTACTCTTATCCTCATTTTATGGGTGAGGAGTTGAGATTTGATAAGCTGACCAATCTCTCATGATACATGAGTAGTGGAGTGCACTTTGAATTCAGATGAAATGGATTACAGAGTTAAACCCTTAAGCCTAAGAATTTAGGTCATTTAATGTCTTATTGAAGTTATCTTATTAAGTACTGGATATGAAAGACAGTAGGACTAAAGTTTGAAACGGGATGGTAGGAGGGAAAAAACCCAACAATTTTTAAAAAGTACATTTTCTTTTGCTGTAGGTACTCATGTAATGGAAGGCTCTGGAAGAATGGTCGTTACTGCTGTAGGTGTTAATTCTCAAACTGGAATTATCTTTACCTTACTTGGAGCTGGAGGTGAAGAGGAAGAAAAGAAAGATGAAAAGAAAAAGGAAAAGAAAAGTAAGATCAGCAATTTTCTGTGAGAATTGGTATTTGGAAATACAGCAATTGGTTATAAGAACTGGCACAGAAAAAATATACTACTTTTATGACGTTCTGATATGAAACGTTCTATAAAAAGTTACTCATTGTAGTACTTTCAAGTGGTGGAATTAGTGGAGTCTCTTCCATTTCCCAATTTTTCTTGTAGACGTCACAGTCCATCAAGGGCTTTTAGTGAATGCATCAGTCCCTTTTACCGTAGCCAGACAAATTCAGCATATCCTCGAACACTTTCATTGGCCTTTATTGTTTTTCTTTAGTCTTAGTGTCTTTCCATTATCTGAGCAGCAAAGTGAATTAAACTCTCACTTCCAATTTGCTTATCTCTTCTGTTTCTTCAGTCATAACTTTCTTTGTCAACCATATCACATTTTGGTCTCCTTGAGCTTTTCACCTATTTCAAGTTTTCTACTGTTCACATTTTCCCCGCCTATACTTAAGTTGGTGGTTTCTGGACATAAGACAAAGACTTCCCGTTGACACTTACTCTGTTTATTACATTTAGCCCAAAGTATTAGATATCAAGATTTTAGAAATTTGATCTCAACAAACTCAAATTTGTATCTGCTGTCCCTGCAAGTGATCTATCCTCAGCAAAAATTGATAACCATAGTTTAGCCACAAGCATCTTACCAGAAACTGTCATGGGTAGGGAGACAGCTCAGAATTACGCAGCTGGAGGCATGTTACTTTTCTTAAAAAGCCCTCCCCATCCTGCTCTAAGTATCTGCTGTACCACCCTTTTCTCCCACTCAGGTTTGCGCCTACACAATTCTTTTTCTTTAGGGTGACAGCAGTTTACTGTGGTTTAGCCACTTGGATTTACTTAATTTTACTTAGGATAGTAAGTCCATATTTCTCTCTTACACATAAGTATTTTGAGATCTTCTAAAATAAAAACCTTGCTAAAATCTTGGTTTGCTTTAACTACAACCACAATTTTAATATTTGGATGTTTTATTTTTTTGCTTCCATCTTCAGCTGTGAAATTTTTAGTTCAAACAAAAACATACTCGAAAACTGACTGCAAGTGAAGGTTAGCAAGACCCCCCATTCTAAGTTCTCTTGTCCCAGTCCTTCGGTAGCCCTCCCCTCCCCTCCGGGGGCCTCTTTAGGTTTCTTAAGGTGGAGTGGAAGGCAGTTTGAAAACCAGTGATGATGATACCACTTACTCAATACTATGTGCATTATCTCCTTAATCCTTAAAACCCTAGGACGTAAAGATGAGAAACCTGCTGAGATGCTGGGCTTGCTCCAGGTCAGAGATCTAGTAAGTGGCAGATCAGACCTGCTTGTCTGGCTCTTAACCAGACACTGTGCTGCATCCTAATTTATAGGAGTCAAAGGTCCATGGACCCTGTTTAAAAAGGAAGGGGAGGGGCGCCTGGGTGGCTCAGTGGGTTAAAGCCTCTGCTTTCGGCTCAGGTCATGATCCCAGGGTCCTGGGATCGAGCCCCACATCGGGCTCTCTGCTCCGAGGAGAGCCTGCTTCCTCCTCTCTCTCCCTGCCTGCCTCTCTTGCCTACTTGTAATCTCTGTCTGTCAAATAAATAAATAATATCTTTAAAAAAAAAAAAAAAAAGGAAGGGGCGTTTGCATCATGACTTGATTCTTGTTGACCCCACTGTGTCTTTTCTAACAAGCACTATTTTTTTCTAAGATCTTATATCTCTTTTTTTATTAAACCAGTCAAAAATATTCCCAGGAATGAACATCTAACTCATTGTCTATCATTTTTGATTCTTGGGGTTGTGTTTTTTTGTGTTTTTTGTTTTGTTTTGTTTTGTTTTGTTTTCCTTCATGAAATGGGGCATTTTTCCATCTGTGGACGTCAGCCCTTCTCTCATTCTCTTGACTGCTTTGGCTATTACCCAAAAGCAGTTGGGGGTAATCTTTCTCCTTTCCTTCCTACTCTAGAATATAGCTGTCTGGTTCCTCAACTCAGAGCCTGTTGAGAGTAGCTAGATACTATCTCCTCCTCTATCATGAACAGCTGTTCCCTCTTGACTCTCTTCCACGTTTCCCAGCTTGAAGATAGCTCTTCTAGATAGAGAAGGTGGGAGAAAAATTGGTTGAATGGCCTCTGCCTCCTTTCTCATTTTCGGTATTACACTGCCTGCTCCAAACAGTAGATGTATTCCCTCCTTGATTATGTTCCCATGCTTGTTTTCTCCAGATTGAAACTAATTTGCTCAACTGTCTTGACTGGTACTCCTACCGGCCCATTCTTGTCATGCATATTCTAGTTTTACTTACTTGCCCCTCCTGTCTTTTCTGTGTGGGTTTTGCGCCCCTTCCCAACACAGCTCTTCCCTTCCCAGCACAGCTCCCCTGTGTGCCTGTTATCTTCATGACATGTCTCCCTCCCTCCCTACCCCTGCCCTTTTCTCCTTTCTTAGAATTACATGTGTATTTAGTTTGAGATCTTCTGGTACCATATTCGGGTTCATTGTAGCATATAAAAGAGTAAAGTCTTACGGAGAAATCGAAAAGGTATAGACACCCCAAATTATTTTGGAGTATTTTCCTTAGTGAAGACCTAGGAAGTGATCGACCCAGCAGGTCATTGCAAGCCAAACTCTTTCTATCTGTACAAGCACACACCATTGTGTAACAATTCTGTTTTATAGAAATGTGAACTACCTCTGCATAATTCAGCATGGCTATCTTTATTTCCTTTGGAAAGCTTTAATTCCCGTTTTGTTCCTACAGATAAGAAGCAAGATGGAGCTATTGAGAATCGCAACAAAGGTAAGTTCACAAGGATAAGAGTACAGTTAGAAAGTATATCTACTATATACTGTATTCATCCAAAAGTAGGATACATGTGGCAGGGGAAATCAACAGTTTATGTTAACTTGGGTTAACTTCTCTTCCTGCCAGTGCCTTAGTCATTTTGCCTTTACAGTGGCAATAAGATTTTAACTATGATTTGTGGTAGTAAGCTAAGAAAAATCCAGATGTAGATAACTTTCAACTTAAGCACTTCAACTTTTTTAACATTGGTTATTATAATATTGCTAGGAAAAATATGTAAGAAATAGAATATACAACTAAAATGGTTTCTTGTGCTTACTTAGATCTGTAAACATGTACATTTTTCTATATGGTTTACACATAATGTTCTACATTATGATCACATCTAGGAGGGATTTATAGTGTTTGGAAATGAATCTTATCAAACACAACACGAGGGGAGAGAAATGATTTTGGTATTTAGTTCTTATTTTAAGGATCCCACGTTTCTTCTTCTCCCTCATCCCTATTACCTGGCACAACATTCTCAAATCTGGTACGGAGATTCACAACCTAGTATCACTATTGTCTTATTTTCTTTGGCTAGACATAGATACCCATGCACACACAAAGCCGAATATTTAAATCTTTTCTAGCTTCTATAAGAAACTAATATGTTTCAAAAATTGTTTCAAAATATTAATAGTTTTGTGTGCGTTGAAAAATGTAGTGAGGTTTTATTTGCTCTTCTATGTAGCGAAAGCCCAGGATGGTGCAGCCATGGAAATGCAGCCTTTGAAGAGCGAAGAAGGCGGAGATGGTGATGAAAAAGACAAAAAGAAAGCAAATTTGCCAAAAAAGGAAAAATCTGTCTTACAAGGGAAACTTACAAAGCTGGCTGTTCAGATTGGCAAAGCAGGTATAATGTACAGAAGAAAATAAGGTGTTTTGCTTTGAAAATATGCTGACCTGCTTGAAAATGGCGTTTAGACCCACTTAAGTCTGCAAATTGTTGCTTTGTGAGTGGAAGGGGGTTTAGAAATATTTTCAGTTTTATCCACAGAATACCAGGTCTTTAAGTTTTGCAGATCCTCGTGATGTCATTGCAGCTGAGGGGCTCTTACCCCATTAGACATGGAAGGAGCTAGCAGTAAGGGGTGAGGTTAGGGTTAGTGCCAAAGACCACCCATACTCTGATGTCTGAATTTCTCAGGATTTCTGGAAGCAGTAGAGAGAGTGCTAGTAGTGCCGTTGGTTACTCAAAGCAGATTACCCAACTATATTTTATTTTATTTTTTCAAAGGAGTGATTGATTGAAGAGAGAGAGAGAGAGAGAGAGAATCAGGGAGAGAGCGTGTGTGAGGGAGGGGAGGGGCAGAGGGAGGGAATCCTCAGTCCTCCCTGCAGAACACAGAGCCTGAGGCAGGGCTCATCTCAGGACCCTGCGATCATAACTTGAGCCGAAATCAAGAGCCACCCAGGTGCCCCCCAACTTCATTTTAATAAAAAGAAATTTCACCACACATTTTGCTCATCTTTTTATTGACTATGAAGAAAAAAAGATACATGTTTTTCTAAAAATTACACTTATATTGAATGGATTAGCTGAAGTACTGTCCTGGTGAGGCCAAAGTTACTAAATTGCTATCCTCACTACCTGTTAATACAACCACTTTGAGGTGGAGAAAAGAAGCAGAAGCAGAGCTCTTAGCTAAAAACATAGCATGCCCTCTAACGATATCATGTATGTGAAAGAACATGCGGATAAATCAGCATATACTATTAAAATCACTTAGATTGGGGCACCTGGGTGGCTCAGTCAGTTAAGCATCTGCCTTCGGCTTGGGTCATGATCCCAGGGTCCTGGGATCGAGCCCCTTATGGGCTCCCTGCTCAGCAGGGAGCCTTCTGGGGAGCCTGCTGTGCTTGTGTTCCCTCTCTCGATGTCTCTGTCATAAATAAAATCTTTAAAAAAAAAAAATCACCTAAATTACATAATTCTACTTAGGAGTATGTTGGGAAAAGTGAGGTTTTTGCTCCCGTTCTGAATAAGTTTATCCAATAGCAAATACTTGCTTTTTGTAAGGGGTAGCTAAGGGTACTACTACCTCAGTTTTGGGGAAGGGGTAGATTTAAGGTAGTTGGAGTTTTAGGTGCAGATATGTGGACTATCTTATTTTTTAATACTCATCTGTAAAAGGCTGAGTCATCGACAAAGTAGGTAAATAGTTTGTAGAACGGGAAGAACTGAGGATAGATAACAATTGAGAGAATTAATTTTTTTAATAAAAAACATAGGGTTGAATATTTAATTCCAAGTCTCCCCATCGATCAGATTTCTACCGGCTTCACATTCAGCAGTAAGCAGTTGCCAGCATATGAAGTACCCATTTATGCTAAGCTTTTGGTATTTCTTTGTCATTACCTGTTATTTTGTCTTAGCTTTAGTAGAAGGCCGAAGATACAAGTAAGTCTAGGAAAGAATCATAAACACTTTTCTACCAGTTCTCCTGGGGACAGGGCTATACTTGGAAGCAGAAATTAAATCTGACAATGCCAAATGATGAGTTAGTTGCAAAAAAAAAAAAAAAAAAAAAAGTAACAGTTTCTCAGAGACATTAAAGTAAGTATTTTCAAACCAGTGGTAATTTCTTTCAGTGGCTAATATGTAACTGACAGTGGGGAGTGTCTGGACTACTGAAATAATGACATTTTTTTTTCTTTCTTTCTTTCTTTTTTTTTTTTTTTTTAATATACGGAAAGGTTTGTTGATGTCTGCCATCACGGTTATCATTCTAGTATTATATTTTGTCATTGATACATTCTGGGTTCAGAAGAGACCATGGCTTGCAGAGTGCACACCAATTTACATACAGTATTTTGTAAAGTTCTTCATTATTGGAGTCACGGTTCTGGTGGTTGCGGTTCCAGAGGGTCTCCCCCTGGCCGTCACGATCTCCCTGGCTTATTCTGTCAAGGTAAGCAGAAAACGGTAAAGTCGATTTACTACGTTTAAGGCTTTAGTTGGTGGAGAAAATTGACACCTGTGGTGCCTCTTTTCCTTCTGATTCTGAAAGTAGGAGTCTTCCAGAAATGTATAGTCTCCTTTAGAAATGCTGTCACAGGTCCTGCCCCTGCCCAGACTTGAAGGTCTCTGCACTTCGTGATGTATATGTTTCCTCGCAGGCAGCCTTGACCCAAACTGAGCACAACCCTGCTAGACAGTGTCTAGCGTAAGTTTCACCGTATGGCAGCTTTGTGGCCAGTCCATCACCTCCCTTTTCCCCATCTGTAAAATTAAAGGAAGAATGCATAGCATTGACCTGTAGGAACACAGCATAAAGGCATCTCTTAAGTCCAGCCTTCTCGGGCCTTCTTGTTTCTGCTCTTCTACCCTCATCACAACAAAGCCAAACTTCTGCACAGGAGGCAGACCCCTTTTCCTGGAGTAGAATTCAGCTCTATCATTTCCTTATATAAAATGCCAGTGACTTCTCGTTACACTTACAAAAAAAATCCAAGCTCCCTCTGGCCCGCAGGGCCCAGCCAGTGTGGTCCTGCGGACCTCTTGGTGCTCCTCTGGTCCAGCCTCACCAGTCCCCCCTGACGGTTGTCACATAGTCCAGGGCCCACTCGCTCTGTCCTGTGAATCACGGGCTCTTCCTCTACTCAGTCTCTTCTGGCGTCAGTTCCCAGTTTCCGAGTAGAATGCTGAAAACGAGCTTTGGTGCCTTTGCTCACTACGGTTTACTTGAAGTTGTAATCTGGTTGAAAATTACTAATCTGTTTTAATTTTATATTTTATATGGAAAAGGTGAATTGGGTTTTCAAAAAGGCTTAGCTTTTTGGGCAATTTTGATCTTTGAAAATGGCTTTTCAGGTAAAATCATACTTAACAGGCAGAATGCCGCTCTTGTCAATTTTCTGGTGTTAAATTAGCAGTTCTTAAGTAGTATTCCTGATGGCGCTGAGCCGTATGAACAGTCATGGTTTCCGCTGGCGCCCTCTGATCCTCCGAATTCCAGCATCTTACACAATTAAGCTGTCAGGATAAGAATATTTTTTGCTTATTGTTTATTTTCTTTTCAGGCATTTAACATTTTCATTTCAAATGGCAGATGTTTCAGTATGATGAAATACAGTGTAATACCTATTTGTCTTTTTTTTTTTTGATGTTTTGAAGTATTTAGAAATAATTGGGAGAAACAGTCTTATCATTTTATCAATACTGTCCATTCATCTTGAGTAGTCATCAATGACATTAATTTTTCAGTGGATCAAAAAGATACGGGCAGAATTAATTTACATTCGTAGGAAATGAATAAGAACATTTTAGCTGCTGTTCTTTAATCTCTTTATTAAAAATGTTTAGCCCAAATGTTACCACTTAACATTGTTTTTCTTCTTGGAGGTGTGTAGTCTTTCTGGATCCTTTTTTAGTACTTTGTGAAAAGGAGCACTTTTTTTTTTTTCACTGTAGAACTTCATTCTTTTAATCTTCAATATTCATGCAAATCACAAGTAATTTGAGAAGTACACCTCTTCCCCATATTTATTTCTTCAAAGGAACCAGTTTCTGCAGTATCTTGCATATCAGTAGTCACAGGCCACACTTTGTAAACTAGCTCTGTAGTTTTTTAACCCATTCTGCATTTTTGAAAATGAATTATCAAGCATTTTAACTTAAATGCCTTTTGGGGCTGTTGTGAAAACTCTTGGAGTTTTTTAGAGACTGTTTTGTTCTTATAAGTAAGAGGAAGAGATTATCCTAAGGATGAGAATGCCAGGGGTATCAGCATATGGAAAAGATAAAATTGACCCATTCTGCTTTTGATACGGCATCTCAGTCTATAAGAGTAAAAAAAAAAAAAAATTTTTAGACAACTGTCTGCCTACCAGCTCTGTATTTTAACTGATAAAAGCTACTTTTTCCTTGGTGATTTGTCTTCCATCTTATAAGGAGAAAATTTAATCCTTAATAGTCATATACTTTTACTATGCCATAAGTACCTCTGTAAGTGGAATACAGATTGTCATTGCTCTTACGTAAGGTGAAGACACTTCACAGAAGCTTTTGGAGACGTATAGTCAACATAATTTGCATATGAGTACACATATCTGTATTCATGTACTAAATTATGTTATGCATTGGTTAAAAAAAAAAATGTAACCCCAGAAAGCTACTATGCTCTTCAGCTTATTCAAATAGGTCAAATATACTCAAATTCTTCCAGTATTGAATTTATAAATGCTTTATAATGTATATCTGTATATAGCTGGGAGTTTTAATTCTTAATTTAAAGTACTTTACAATCTTATGTAATGAGGTGATTGGTTTTGTATGTAGCTTAACTAGGTTGGGTTTTGTTTTGTTTTTTTTGTCTCTATAGAAAATGATGAAAGATAATAATTTAGTAAGGCATCTGGATGCTTGTGAAACCATGGGAAATGCTACAGCTATTTGTTCAGATAAAACAGGGACATTGACAATGAACAGAATGACGGTTGTTCAAGCTTACATAAATGAAAAACACTATAAAAAGATTCCTGAACCAGAAGCTATTCCACCAAATATTTTGTCCTATCTTGTAACAGGAATTTCTGTGAATTGTGCTTATACATCAAAAATATTGGTAAGGTTTCTTTAATAATTAATTTGTATATGAAAATTAATTTTTATATAATAATAGATTATGTAGCTCTTCAGACCTACCCTTATTATATATAAATTGGAGAACTGAATGTGTTGTTTTTAGAAGTTACATAAGTTAGATAATGTATGTAAGTTTCTGTAATACAATTTGTGTCACAAGTAAGACTTGTTGATCAACTTACACCTTGTTTACTTGCATTTTCCTGTTCCTATATTTTGAATTTCCTGTGTTCAGAAACTCTCAAGCCTTATAATAAGTTCTTAATTTTAAATTCTTATTAAATTTATTTTGTGAAAGACCAGGCTATCTTACTGTAGAAAGTCAACTCTCAATTTTCTAGAGAAAATTTTGAAGCCATATTTCAACTTAAATGAGTATGTTCTTAATATATGCTTGCTATATGCTCTGTTTGGTTTCTCAGGACATCCTGCCAATGCCATCATCCTCCTTAGACTTTTTGAAATTAACTCAATAAAGTAATTCTAGACTTTGTACTGCCTTAGAATAAAATATTTTTAACTTTGCAAGTTAAAAGTCTTATTTGCAATATAAAGTATGGAATCACTTGAGCTAATACGTGTTATAGTGATTCATGGGTGAAGACCATGAACCGAATTAATACTACAAAGTGTCTAGTGAAAATATGTATGAATTGGATTATTAGACTGAAAAGTTACGAGATCCTGGTTCTAGATCTAGCTTTGCCTTTTACTAGCTGAAAGTCTGAGCTTTACTTTCATCAGTTGTTAAGTAAAGATGATCACATCTAGCCTTATTACTGTAGTGATAGTTATATATAAGGTGGTATTTGTGAAGATACGATGAAGGAAATAAAGCTTTTATATATGTTTAAGGCCACAGTGCTTTATTTTTATGCATATACTTTTAAGTTTAAAAACTTGTATAGTAGATTTAATTTTGAACTATATAACATAAATGTTTAATGAAAACAGGAAGAGAAGAGGAAAGGAATTAAAATTTATTAAATCTCACTGTGTGTCAGGAGCCAACTTTAAACTTTACATGCCTTATCTCACTTAATTCTTGGGTCATAAGTGTACCTGTTTTCCAGATGCTGAAGCCAGGGACCACAGCAGTGGGGTAATTTGCCCAAAATTCACGTAGCTAGTAACTGGCAGGGCTGAGATTGGAATCCATGTCCTTCTCGCCCCAGAGATCCTTTCTACCGTACCTTTTTGTGTCCCTCTTTGAAATGCTGATATTACTAGAAATTTCCTATGTAGTTTTGTTTTAGAATGTCACATTCTATTTTACATTATAAGTTAAACTGTCATAGAGAAACAAGATGATACTAGCTTCTAAACCTTTTTCTCTTATAGCCACCAGAGAAAGAGGGTGGATTACCTCGTCATGTTGGTAATAAAACTGAATGTGCCTTGTTGGGACTTCTTTTGGATTTAAAACGAGATTATCAGGATGTTAGAAATGAAATACCAGAAGAAGCACTGTACAAAGTCTACACCTTCAATTCTGTTAGGAAGTCCATGAGTACTGTCCTGAAAAATTCAGATGGAAGTTTTCGAATATTCAGCAAGGGTGCATCTGAGATAATTCTGAAAAAGTAAGAGTAAAATGCTTAGATGAATAAATTGCTCACTGTAGTTGCTTTATGGAATACCTACTATGTTGTTATTGTTGCTCTTTCCTTTTTTGTGAACATCAGGCATTTTGATAGGATGTCAGACCTTTTCAGCATATTTTAATGGTATCTAGGTGTTCACCCATGGTATTCTGCCACTTTTGTACTTCCGTTTCTTTTATTTCATAGTATTTTGCTGGAGGGAAAATGTGCCCATTACATTAAGTCTGATAGACTTAATAAAACCTCGATCTTTGCTTTTAGACTGTTGATTCCATTGTTACAGAAGTTCAATGTTGCCTCTCCTTTCTGTTCCCTCGATCTTTGCTTTTAGACGTGTTGATTCCATTGTTACAGAAGTTCATGAAAAATAAAGGCCTCCTGGGAAGAAAAATTCAAGTCTAGATCTTCAACACCACATTGTAGATAGTGAGCTCAAAAAATGTGATGAATGAATTATAGATAAGTTTTTAGAATAGCAGAGCATTAACACTAGATCTTCAGAATTCTCCTTTTATATCAGAATGAGGTTTTTTATCTGTGCTGCTGCATTGTGATACTTAAATATCTTCCTGTCATTTTAAATGATCGTCTTTCTCTTTTACTGTCCTTTTATAGACCAGTAGTTTCAATTTTGACATTACACACTTACGTAAAATTTCTCTGATGTTTGTATGTTTTTAATAGGTGTTGAAATTAATTTGGTTTCCTTAATTCCAATAGAGAATTTAAAAAGTAATGTAAGAGCAGCCTTGGAGAATTAGCTCATTTGAACTTAGGCATTTAAAGTATTTTTACTTTTAATTTGCTTATATGTAGATTATAATCCAATGTTATCTTAGTGAACACTTGACAGATTATATTCTAATAGGTTTAAGAGACAGGTCTATAAATAAATCACTGAAACGGCAGCACATGACAGATGGTTACAGAGTCTTAAGATGAGATCATTGTCATATGAAAGATGTGGCACTTTAGCTAGGTTTTGGTATGAAGAACATCAAGGTGAAGGAAGCCACATCAAAGGAAAGGAGGCAGGCATACACAGCCCATACCGGGGAGGTAGCTGGTCGCATAGTTCATCTGGCTAGTAATGGGCCTTTGTGACACACAGACCACATAGAGCCTTCTTTTTATCGAACACTTGGTTATCTGATGTCAGTGTGAAAAGTTACAAATCTGTCTCATCCATGCATTGCTGAATGGCAGATAGGTGATACAGGGAAGATTTCTGTACCAAAACCAGTCAAGCTTTTTGACCACCAGCTCTGAGACAGTGAAATGAAAGGATGCATGTGAAACACCTAGCTTGGGGTCTGATAGCTAGTAGTCCCCCAGTAATATTTACATTTTGTTGTAGGGGTTCTTACACGTTAGGTTAAGCAGGAAAAATTAAGTGGGTCAGAGGATACAACTGGAGTGGCTTTTTTTCATCAGGTGGTAGAAGGAGCAAATCTGTGATGGGAGATAATTCTTACATCAGGAAGGAAGGTGGGTTGGGGGCAAGGAAAGGATGGACTGAAGACAGATAATAATTTAAAAAGCTATTACAGTAGCTCTAGTTTGAAGTAAGAGCTAGGAGAAGGCAGTAGCAGGATGAGAACAGAAAGGAGAGGCAACATTGAGGAGACTGTTAAGAGGTCCAGTATGTGGGACTTAGGAGCTGATACTGTGTAGATGATGGGAAAAGGAAGCGTGCAGGTGAAATTTTTAGATTTATGTGGAAATGACTGGGAGGCATTACGTGGAAATGAGGAGGCAGCGTTTAGACTTGCACGCGGAGGTCTAAGGTGTTGCTCCAGCATCCCTGTGGAGCTCCTCAGCAGTGATGGAGAGCTTTGGAAAACCATCAAAACAGAAGACGTGGATTTGGCCATCACCGCCTAGAAGCAGGAGGAGGTGGCATCACCAAGGGAGAGAGGCAGAGCAAGGAGTCTTAAAAAATAAACTTTAAATAGGGAAGTATATCGTGTGACTTCTGTTCACTACGTAATTAAAATTTTGTAGTTAGTGTCGCTGAAGATAAAACTATTTTGGCATTATGTCTCTCATTTCCGTAGAATGCTTACTTTAACAATAAGTTACTACTTTCTTTCATGGCTAAAACAATATAGGTGATGAAACAGCATCTCAGGTAAGGGGTTGATTGAATTTGATTTTTTACTTTAAAAGAAGAATATTTATGAATTTTGTGTTAATGCCTGATTCTATACCAGGATGGACAGGTGTGTAATTTATTCTCCTCTGCCACTAGAGATTCTTTGTGAAATTTTTAAAGCATTGCATTTCCAAAAGAGAAGGTTTAGAGAATATCTAGAATAACTGATAAAGCGGAGAACTATAAAATGAGAACCATAAAAACTAGAACTGTTGTATAAAGGGAAGGGTAAAAAGCCAATGTGATTTAAATGTGGAAATGCAGCATGCATAATTCTCTAAATTCCAAGTATCAGATCCCATGATTTCTAGCCCTTCCAGTTCACTTAAATGGCATTAACCATTATTTTTGTTAATTATTCATGTTCGGATTCAACATTTCCTTTTAGGTGTTTCAAAATCTTGAGTGCTAATGGTGAGGCAAAAGTGTTCAGACCAAGGGACCGTGATGATATTGTAAAAACAGTGATTGAACCGATGGCATCAGAAGGCTTGAGAACCATATGTCTTGCATTCAGAGATTTCCCAGCAGGAGAACCCGAACCAGAGTGGGATAATGAAAATGATATTGTCACCGGCCTCACGTGCATTGCTGTTGTGGGGATTGAAGACCCTGTGAGACCTGAGGTGGTGCAACGTTCTGTGCTCTGCATGTGTGCAATCTCTTAACCCTCGGGGATCCAGGCACTGACTGGGACCAGCTTTCTAGTAACATTCTTGGTGTTTGTGATTTTACTGTTTTTTCTTGGGTGAATCCAAAACAGGTGAAAAAAACAGTGCTTGTGATGTATATGCTACTTACAGATGGTTTTTAGTTAGACTGCTTCTCTTTGGGATTTTATGTACTGACAGCACCATAACCTAACACGGTGCCTTGAGCTGGGTAGGTTTTTCAGTTGATATTTATATTAAATAACAGATGTATTAAGTTATTTGTTTTCATGGTCTCTAGACCAGCACTGTTCAGTAGAACTTTCTTGTGATGATAGAAGTTTTCTATATGTTCTCTGTAGTAGCTCTTCACCACATGTGACTACTGAGTTTTGGAACCATGGCTAGTGCAACTGAAAAAAATGAGTTTTCTATATTTTATTTAATTTGAATTTAAACATCCTAGTGCCATATTTGACAGCAGGCATCTATACACTTTGCTTGGTTTCTTTAAATTGTTTATTTTAAAGGTTATTGAGCAACTGCTAAATGTGCCAGGCATTATACTAGGGTAATCTTTATAGACTTAAAGATTTTTGAAATCCAGTCCCTGGCCTCAAAGAAGTCGCTCTTGGGTGGGAATGGACAAACATGTAAATGTAATCCAGGATGTTAGTACATTGTTAGGTTTATCCAGAGCATGTTATATGGGCACAGAACATGAGCCCCCAACTTTGTTTAAAGCAATAACATCTTTTTAATGAATCCTTACTGTGTGCCAGATACCATGCCAGCTGCCTTACATATGTTACTTCATTTAATGCTCACCTCTGTGACATTACTCTCATTTAACAGATGAGGGGGAAAAAATCACGGTGTGTAGAGATTAGCTCTAGACCATAGAACTAAACTATTATGTTTAAATCTGGCTTTGTGTAAAACGTGTACGGAAAACACTGCTATGCTCTGTGAACCACTGAAGGGGTCAAGTAAGACTTCTGGGAGGTGAATCACCAGATCTGAATCTTAACGGATGCGGTGTTAGCTGAACCTCAAGGGACAGTTGTAAGCACATTCTGAGCAAAGAAGCAACATGAGTAAAAGCACAAAAGCAAAAGCAGTTTTTGTTCAATGACTCTGAGGTAACTGATTCAACACCCAGTGTATAGTACCAGGTACTTCTTTTAGGAACTGGAAATACTGCAGTAAACAAAATAGTCTTGAAAATTATCTTCTAGAGAAGACAACCAAACAGACAAAATGATAAATTTTTGGACAGTATGCCAAGTAAAAATATATTCTGTAAGGAATAAGACTTGGTCCCTGCCCTCAGTGGCTTTACATTCTGGTTGGCATATGGGGGTAGTTGGGAGGGTGATACCAGATAGGACAATTAAAGAGTGAAAAGGGCTATAAAGGATATGCTCCTTTAGGAAGGGTGATGAAATTAGGTGACTTAGACCACATTAGGAGATCTCTGAGGATATGACATTTGAACTGAGATCTGATGGCGGAAAGGGAGCCAGCCATATTAACAGCTGCAAGAAGAATATTCAGGCAAATGGAACAAAAAGTTCAGAGAGGGGGTTGAGGGTGGGAAAGTATTAACTATTTCAAAGTTAGGAAGGAGGCCAGTATGGCCGTAAGTGTGGACAAGAAGGGACAGATAATATTATCTTTGGTCTTACAAAACATATGGGTTCTGAATTTTATTCTAAAACTCAGTGGGAAGTAATTAAATTCAGGCTGCGAAGTAACACAAGTTGTGTCATTAAAATACTATTTGGGGTACCGTGTAAGAAATAGAAAGAGGAAGTAACACAGAGAAGGGATTATTGCAGTGATCCCAGGAAGAAATGATCATGGCTTAGCACTACATACAGTGTGGCAGGGAAGACAAAAAGAAAGGGATGATTTCAAAGTAAATGGAGGTAAAACCAATAGGAATGAATCTGTTGGGTTTGGATATACTATTCTTGACATTTTCGAGGTGTCTGAATCATCATAATTATGTCCTGTAGGCATTTGGATCTAGTAGCCTAAAAGTAGCCTGGGCTGGGATACTCACCCGAGGGGCCCAGGAGCTCTCCTGAGGAGAGTCTAGCTCCACAAGTAGATGTCTTACAGAGGAGAGACAGTCAGTCTTCCATTACTAGCTGAGGGGTAGATGATACTACTGAAGGAGTAAGAGAATCAAGCTGCCATCTGTTCAGAAATGATGAAATACCCAGGTGTGGGTAATGTTTGCCAGCCTTTGGTCAAAAGGAAACCAAAGTTTTAAGCATTGATTTATGGCTTAGCTCTTACCTAGATGTAGTATTAGATCAGGGAGTCTACAGCTTTTGTCCTCTGGAAAGTAGATTGCTGTTCTCATGCTCTTGGCATTGAGGTTGATAAAGAGTTTCATCTTTTTTTTTAATATGAAAGCGGCACTTAATTTCTTTTAGTACCGCAATATGAGATGGATAGTTTCAGACTAATGTGAGACAATGAAATATAAAACAGCTTTCTCTGAGTGGGTATTGTGGACTGCATATCTGATACAGAGAATTTTGATTAGATATCTAGAATAAATCCAACTTTATTGAATTTGCGTAGGTACTTGAACAAGGTAATTGGCTTCTCTTCAATTTCTTATTGTAAAAGTGGAGGTGGTTTGTGGGCTTTATTTGAAGATATTTGGTATGGTTAGTGGGCCATTCATAAATGTGAGTTTGACCTTCTTTAATATTATTTGCCGCATGGTTTTAACCCACACCAGTTTCTCTCTTTTATTCATTGTCTTCCTATTCCAAGTGATCTCCGGATACCATCCAATCATTGAGTGCTTGGGTGGACAATTTTGGGTTACTTTTCATCTCAAATGAGATATCGGGATATATGTTACATTTATATAGCTAATCAATGTTTTCAAAATCAAATATTGATTTTTTTAAAATAATAGATGCATGTGCTGTACGAAGACACAATTTTGTCTAGGTAGGCCATGAAAGCTGTCCAGAGACATTACATTTCAACTGTATTTACAGTAGAAATCATAAACCATCATTCTGCAAGGCCAAATTTAGCCTTCAGTCAGATTTTCCTTGGACTCTGTGTGTGTGTGTGTGTGTGTGTAAAGCATTATGTATTGAGAGAGCATACACAAATGTAGCTTTCTACTTTCTCTTAAAGTTATAGGTTCTGTCAACATTGGGCATTTATTCCATCATAGCAAAAAAAAAAAAAAAAATAAGCTAAAGCCAAGTAGCTTTCTCATTAGGCATTAGTTTTGGGTTCCGTGTTTTTCTCATTTATGTTACCCACATGGCTCTATAGGTGTTTGCATTTGCAGCCTCTGCTCCAGAGGAATCAGTATGGATTTCCTGATTAGAGAAGAGCAGGAAGTATTCTCTAGGCAAAGGGAATTGCCAGAAGCAGAGGAACAGAAACAATATATATTTAATTCATCCATCAGGCTGTCTTGTGGAGAAAAATTTTAGATAAATCTAGAAATTATTTTGAGGTTCAATGTGAAACTCTGTTATACTAAGAATTTTGTGGCTTATAGTGTAACGGTTGAGAAACTGTCATGTATTTTTAAGAAAATCTATTAGAAAAATAATTCTGTCATCAGGTATATCAGATGTTTTACAGGAGAAACAAACGTAAAGACAGGGATACCAATTAGAAAGC
>PISX010000200.1:152274-220022 GCA_004024625.1 Mellivora capensis
TGGAGGGCACGCATTGCATGGAGCACTGGGTGTGGTGTAAAACTATGAACTCTGTTACGCTGAAAAGAAATAAAAAAAGAAAATATATAAAAAAAAAATAAATAAATAAATAAACTAGTAAATGTAAAAAAAAATAAAAATAAAAATAAAGATGGGTAGAATAAGAGATTGGAAGAGCTCAGATGACCCCTAGGTTTCTGTTAGGTAGGTTTTAAAAAACATGGTCCCCTCCTCTTTGGACTCCTAGATTCCACTGTCCACTTCTCTGATGAAATTACGAACTCAGCACTCACAATGAAATGGGAGAAAGATGTAGATTGGAAAATTATTAGCACAAACATTACAGTTAAATTTATAAGAATAACTAAGGTAATCCTTAAAAGATATGGAGTGGGAGGGGAAAAATGAGCCACCTTAACCCTAAAGAACACACCCCAGCATTTTACTCTGGTGTTGTCTGGGCAGTAAAACCAGAAAGCCAACCAAAAAAGAACTGCATAATGGTTGGGGGTGGGGGAGCATTTTAAGAAGCCTTTGGTAAATAAATAATGCAAAGAAGTTAAGTAGGATCACAACTAAAAATGAAGCCTGAACCAGGACTGTGGCAATGGAAGAGGATAGAAGAGATTATTGGGAGTAATTCAAGAAATATTGAATATCTTGAAATGAAAGTAAAATTGTCATTGTTTGTGGAACTATGCAGTAATGCATTATTTGGGAATACTAATTTTCTTCCGTAATATGAATTTGTTCTTTGTAAACCAGGTACCAGAGGCAATAAAGAAATGTCAGAGGGCTGGAATTACTGTGCGGATGGTCACTGGTGATAATATTAATACTGCTCGGGCTATTGCTACCAAATGTGGTATTTTACATCCAGGGGAAGATTTTCTATGCCTCGAAGGCAAAGATTTCAACAGAAGAATACGAAATGAAAAAGGAGAGGTAAGGGTTTCTTTGGTTTTTGTGTTGATGTATTTTTGATATATTAGGAATTTCATGCAACAACGTATTGAATATGCACTGTGGATTACGTATCACACATGAGGGGAAGGCAGCAGCCTGCACCTAAGAAGCAAAAACACTAACATTTTAGGAAGTGAAAGAGATTAGTGATAGAGAAATATGTCCTAAAGGGAGTGAGCACTTCTCTTTTTTTTCAGTCTAGGCCAATTTCAGAAGTATATATAAGCGAGTATGGGAGGAAGAGTTGGGAAAGGCTGATACAGAGCATATTTTAGGACACCTCAAATTCTGTGCTTTTCATACTATTTTAAGGTGTTTTTATTTTCATAGGCAGTGGGAAGATTTTTAAAATTTGATCTTATAATGGTATGTATATATAATAGTGGTTCTCAATCTGGAGTATGCATTAGAGTGACCCAGAGAGCCTTTTAAAAACATTGATTGCTAGGCCCCCAACCCAGAGGGTTTGATAAGATGATAGGCTTGGGGCCTTGCTAAAAAAATTTGCATTTCTGACAAGTTCCCTGGAGTTGCTGATGGTGCTGGTCTGTTAACCACGCTCTTGAGAACTGCTGATACATATGCCAGATAGCTAATTTGGGAATTATAAAACTAATTTGGGTACATTTTAACTTTCACGAATATTTATAGATTGAGCAAGAGCGGATAGACAAGATTTGGCCAAAGCTTCGAGTACTTGCCAGATCATCTCCTACTGACAAACACACGCTGGTTAAAGGTGAGTGGATTTTACAGCTAATTCACCATTTGTTCATACAGAAATGTGTTCTGTTTCCCAAAGTAATAATAGACACTGAACAGTAGATTGGATCTTGGATATTATCTCTTCCAATAAAATCTAAATACATTTCCTTTTGACACCTTCCTGAATGTGTTTATCCTCATCAAAACAGGATATTGCTCTTAGTGTAACCTTAGTTTCTGGACTTGGTCCCTGTCCAACACCTCAGCAGTTTCCATTTCTCTATATTTGTTTGTTTATTTTTAATGTCGAGTCTGTAAAACGGCCTGGTCAGGGTACTCTGCAGAATCACCTTGTTAATTAAAGGGGATATTTTTACAGCACAAATATTTACTTTTGTTTCAGGTATAATTGACAGCACTGTGTCGGAACAGCGCCAGGTTGTAGCTGTAACTGGTGACGGTACAAACGATGGCCCAGCGCTGAAGAAGGCCGATGTTGGATTTGCAATGGTAGGAACTTAACCTGTTTAATATTCAGATGTGATTCACTGGCTGAGTTGTTTGTTACTAGATTGCAACTAACTTTGTTCATTTATTGGAGAGTGAGTGCATGAGTGGGGGAAGGGCCAGAGGGAGAGGGAGAAGCTGACTCCCTGCTGAGTATGGAGCCTGACACAGGGCTGGATCCCAGGACCCTGAGATCCTGACATGAGCCAGAGTCAGGCGCTTAACCCACTGAGCCACCCAGGCGCCCCACTGTTGATTTTAAATACTGTCCTTCAAGATTTGAGTGAAAATAGTATGTGCCTAAATTAGTTTTAAAGTCTGAGTAGTTTGCGACCATGTTCATTTGATGCAGTGAAATCTGGCTAGAAGGGGACTCTTGAAGAACTATAACATCATGCATTTACCTTGTACTCTGCAAAACATATAAATACCTGTCGTCTGATCTGAAGCAGGAGATAGGCTTTGAATAAAAGAGAGAAAGTGTGTGTGTATGAATTAATTGAGAATCTTCTGTTCCACTGAAGATGTCTTATGTTAAGAGTAACTGAACGTCATCATTTCATGTATAATAGCTATAATCCTTTTTTGATTGTAAAAAACCTGCCCCCCCAAGTCTTCTATTTAGATTCGATTATTTAAAGTGCTAGAAAATTTCAGCACTTCATTTTTATATTCTTATACTCTAGCCATAGTACTGATGAAGTATTTATTATAAAATTGCTATCATAAATGTTTAGTGATTGAAATTAGGTTGTTTTATATTTCTGAATCGATTTCTTGTAGCTTTTCAGTGTTGGAATGAATCTTTGTACCTTCAGTGCCATAGAAAACAAATACTCTATTTAATTTTAACTTAATTTTTTGAAAGTACAGGTCTATAATCACAATTCCCAAATCTAAAAATCTGCAAACTAAAATTTCTTCCCTAAATTTGCAACAGACTCTTAACTCCAAAACATAATTCTGAATGGATGTGAGGACTTTTTGTCCCACTTAACATGAACAATCATAGTCATTGTATAGATATTAATGTTTTTATGAGGTGCTGATCCCCTCTGGGAAAATTTGTGGTGGGATGTAAGTGCATCATTATCTTTCTAAAATGTGGGAGACTTGAATTCCGAAACATAGTCTGGACCCACAGGTTTCAGATACAAGAAAATGTGTGTGTACCAGGGTTTATTTGTATAATTTGTCCCCCTGTTAGTGTGTTGCTAAAATAGGGAGGTAGCAGAACCATCACCATAGTGGCAGACTTTCAGCAGGCATGGGAGGGATGGAAAGAGGAAATTATGTGGGTGAAGTGCTCTCAGCCCCTGCCATGAACTCAGAGCTCCCCACCCTGCCCTACTGCAGACTCATTACGGCTAGCAGCACATTTGTCTGAACTTCTGAAGACTTGTGCAAAGTAACTTAAGGGAGAAGGAATACTGAGGTCCTGTCCCATTGGCTGTGGGCACGTAGGATCCTTGTTCATTGTAGGAACACACGATCACTCTCTGCTGCTCCGAGCACTTAGCAGGACTCTGTGACCTTCATCGGGACAGCTGACCAAGAGGGCATTGACTTACAGCACATTTTAAGAAATAAATAGCTTGTTTCCTAGACCTTCAGTGTTTTAAGGCAGATGCTAAGGGCTTTCAGTGCACACAGGTAAATATAGTATTACAAACAGAAACACAGTACAGTGACTGCTTCATTTCATTTGGAAGCCCTGAGGTTTTAGGCCCGTGGTACCACCTTGTTTTAAAGTAGCACATCAAAAATCTAAATCTGTTTTAGAAGACAGAAAGAATGACTTGAATGTCAAAGCACTCAGTCAAACCTGAGTTTACTGTGTGCATTTATTCAGTTGTCCAATTTCATATTTTAAAACTGCAAGACAAAATTTTTTGACTTGAGTTTTTAATAGATACCTGCAAGAAATTGCTACTGATTAGTCCCTATTAAATTTCTCTTCCTTTCCAGGCAGAAATAGCATTTTAGAGTACTATCTATACATCCTCTGTGTGTGTGTGTCTGTGTGTATATTTATACACACTCTATATATATTCAGAAAAGTCAACATTGAAATAAAATTTTCAACAATAAAATAAGATTTGCAGAAGGACTCTAATATAAGTATATGATTAGGTTGCAAAGAGGTCTGTCTTTATCTCTATATAGCCACTCGCCATAGATTCCTTTAGATTTGCAAGCCTCTGTGGGTACATTTAAAACAATGACAATATTATGTTATTATATTACATTATTCTTACCAAAATTCAGCAAACCATAACATACAGATATCTCTGTCTTCAAAGCCTGAATTCCATGATGGATTTCTATAACCAAATATATCTTTGGTGGTAAAATCTTCCCTAAGGTAATTAAAATACTGTCTTTTTGAACCTTGGATTAATAAAGATTTGTTTGTTTATTCTCCACATATTAAAAAAGCTGTTTTCAGTATTCTGGTCCAGAAACATTAGAAGTAAGTAGTTGTCTCCTCAAGGTTTGGCACACAGGGGAATAAATACTCAGAGCTTAGTGGCAGCCAGGGAAGGACCAGACACAACACAAGGTGTGTGTCAAGGAGGGAGACTCTGCCTGGAGAGACTGGGAAAGGTTAAGGGACGGAGAAGAGGAGATGGAGAAGTACTCTGCAGGGACTCTCGTGACCTACGACCAGTTTAACTTGTCTAGATGGGGTGTGCTCTTGGAGGAGAATGGGCTATGAAGTCAGGAGGCTCGGAGGGCAGCACCTGCAAAGAGCCTTGAATACTGAGATAAGGAGTTTGTTCTTTCATCCAGTACATCAGCCCCGCCCAGACAGACTTCCCATAGAGTAACAGAAGTTTGGAGACTCCCATGCATGGTAGCACGCAACTCAGAGAAGCTCATAAAAAAAGCTATTTAACTTTTTCTGGTGGAAGTTCTCCAAACTTACTTGACAGTGGAACTCATTTTTATTTGGACACCAATTAACATCTCAAAATTGCTTTTTAAATTTTGAAGGATTTTGAACAAGGGAGTGATGAGATTTGCATATGAAAAATGGGAAATGATTAGAGGCAGGAAGACCTGTGAGGTTTAGATGTGTTAAATATGATGTACATTAAAAGTAAAATATTCTGATTAGAAGCTAGAGGCTAAAATTTTAAATTAAGATTGTTCCTTCCTGGAATATTTTTGAGAAAAACTTGAACTTTGTTTTTGTGTTTATCAGTACAGTAAATGTATTTAAAAAGTCAAGCCATTTTATAAGACTTATTGCTTAAGCCCCCTACTTCTTCAATTCTTCACGCTCTTTTTTTTTTTTTTTTGGCCAAAAGGAAACCAACCAAATTTTAGCTCTTTGTTTGCCTCCATATATTTAAATTACATGATGGTACTTTTTTATTTGTTTACTATAAAGCACTTGCTACTGACTTCTCGCTGACGAAGATAAATATTTGACACTTCGACGGGCACACAAGGCAGACACCACTTCTCCTCCATAATGCATACTGCACAGGACCTACCCTGTCATTCTTGCCCCAGAATTAGGTCACAATTTCCGATGGACCAGTATACAGCCCTTATTGTGACTAAAAATGCTGTTCTAAGCTGAGCTGTGTAGTCTACCATCCTGACTCTTACTTCCTTGAACAACTTCTTGTATTCCCTATAAATTGTCTCGTTCCCTTTTTAAATCTATTTTTTTCTTTTAAATAAGTTTTCTTTTTTAAATGTGTTCTCGTTTGTGCTTAGTTTTTATAGGTGCTTAAAATGAATTCATCACCAAATTCTCCATTCTTTACATCGGAATCACCTAGCACTTCTACATTTTTACCTCCTTAAAGATTCCTCTCCCAGACCTTCTGACATGCTTGAGTGTGGCCTCTGCCAGGCCTGCTACCCAGCTGTCTTGTTGTTCTCCATACCTGAGGATTCCCTTTTCCTCTGGCATGTTGGATCTGGTATTTCCTGGACTCGATGTCATTGTTCTACTTTACTCCCTCATGGAGTAACTGTCTTCTCCAATAGCTTTCTGAGAAGAAAAGTTTATGAGAGTTAAACATTTTCATAACTTTTATGACTGAAATCTCCACCCTCTTTTCACTCTTGAGTCTTAATCTGACTTGGTAGAGAAGTCTCATTTGAAAATCAGTTTTTCACTCAGAATTTTGAATTCATTTCTCCATTATTGTTACATACCATTCTGAATTTTGAACCTCTTGTAGGTTTTCTTTTTTTTCCCCTTTCTGGAGATGCATACATCTTTCCTTACTTTCCAGTCTTTTGAAATGTAATGATGTTTTGTCATAGAACACCTCTCAAGTATGAAATAAACTCATATTCTTCAGTTTTGTGAAATTTTTTGATCCTAGGCTTACTTCATCTCCACCATTTCTTCTTTTGGAACATCCATCCCTCCCTCCCCATCCCAGTTCTTGAACTGCTTGGACTCATTGTGTTTTTTTTCCAACTTACCATACCTTTATCATCTTGCCTTATTTTCAGGGACATTTCCTTAGTTTCTGAGTTATTGTTGTTATTTTTAAGTTTCTGTGATCATATATTTAATCTCCAAGAGTTATTTTTGGATCACTAACTTTTTTGCCCTTGTTTTAGTATTCTGTTCATGTTTCATTGATATGCCTTTTACCTCTGTAAGGATTTGGCTTCTTAAATAAACTTTCATCTCTGCAAAGTCTATTTTGATTTAGTCTTTCCTCAGATGTCAGGTGGTTGATTCTTGGTTGTCTGCGTATTTACTGGTGGAAAGCTAGAAAGCCTTGGGGCTGTGTGTGGGATTTGTCAGTGAGAAGCTTCTCAGTAAAGTGATCTGGCTTGGCTATTTCACTTCCTTAGTGTACCTTGAATTACAGTATTTTCAGGTCTTTTCTCTTCAGATGATCAAATTTCCCAGAAAAGAATCTTCAAATCTGTTACCTAGGGGGCACTCCTGAATACTGGTGTTCCAGAAAACAAGTAGAGAAAAGGGGGTGGTGGTCTCAACACTCATTAAGCAGAGTTAGCCTTAACCCCTTTTTTTTCAGTAGCGCACCCCGATACTCAGCAGTGCTTGGTGCCTCCACCCCGCCTCCCCACAGTCTGCACTGTCTTTGTCATACCCTCTCTGATAAATTATCAGGCAGTCTTCTGCCAGGTCAGAGGGCGTGGCAGATTGCCACTGGTTGCATGGACCTGGGAACAGGCCTTGAGGACCTAGCTGCCTTTTCTTCTGATTTTGTTGTTAACATAAAACACACATACAGAAAAGTGCATAAGTCATAAATGTACAACTGAACGGATTATCACAAGTGAGCAAACCTGTTCTGTGCAAGGCGAGAAATAGATTATTACGTGAAGCTTCAATCACACTGTCCTCTAAACATTGCCCTGTCTCTCTGCAAAGATAACTAATATTCTGAAGATTACTTTTGTCTGTTTCCAAACTGTGAACCTAAGAATCTTACATGTATTTTGAGTCCAGCATCCTTTGTCATTATGCTTATGAAATTCATCTGTGTTGTGTATCACTGTAGTTCACTCATGTTTATTAATCTACAGCTTATTAACCCATCCCATTCTACTCTTGATGGACACAGTTGTTCTTAGTTTGGACCTTCTGGGTACTTCTTCAGTGTCTTTGGTAGACTTTCAAGAAGTCCTTCAGTTTTTATTCACACCTTTGCCCCTCCTTCCAGTGCTGCCTGGTACTGCCAAGTCCTGAGCCTTATGTAGGAAAGTCTGTTGTGCAGAGAAAGTTAATCCTCTGCTTTCCCTACTCTTGGCTTAGGATTCAGTTCTCTGGGGTCTGCCAGCCTACTTACTATTTGGTTATCTCCTCCCCGGCCTCTTAAGATTTTCTTGCAGTATGTCCTTTCCCACTAACTTGGATTTTGTAAGTTTTTATTTTAATATACCTTTTTGTGTGACTTTTATGGAGGAACTTGGGTGATGCCTATATGCATTCTTTTTTTAAATCCAACTTGAACTTTATTTTCAATACCTTATTCTTTGTTTGATTTTTGTTTAGGTAGAATAGCTTTCTGAGAGATATTGTCGAATAACTAAATTACCTTCTTTTACAGTAAATGTAAGTCATTGGTCATTCAGTATAATGGCAAATTTTGGTTTATCGTATACTACTGCCCTTTTGGATACTTAAACGATATATTTCAAACCTTTAGTCTAATTCACAGAATTTTTCTTACTAGGGTATCGCGGGAACGGACGTAGCTAAAGAAGCTTCTGACATCATTCTCACGGATGACAACTTCACAAGCATCGTTAAAGCGGTTATGTGGGGACGAAATGTGTATGACAGCATCTCCAAGTTTCTTCAGTTCCAGCTCACTGTTAACGTGGTCGCGGTGATAGTCGCTTTCACGGGCGCCTGCATTACTCAAGTAGGTTCACGGTGCTTGTTGTTTTTCATTAAAACATGTTTGTTTTAAAGCAAAAATGTGTGTATAAGCGACCACTTTAAAGTACTTAGACATTTGAATAACCTGACGCTTAACAATGTAGGTTAATTAATATGAAAATGTAATCCTGTTCTGTTCTTTGAGTTTTTAACTACAAAAGGCTTCCTGAGAATTGCTGAGTCCCTGAATAGTTGTGAATTTCTATTAGGAAACCTGTCTTTTCTAGGATTCACCGCTTAAGGCTGTGCAGATGCTGTGGGTAAACCTCATAATGGATACGCTCGCTTCCCTGGCTCTGGCAACTGAACCCCCCACTGAATCTCTCTTGCTTCGGAAGCCTTATGGTAGAAATAAGCCTCTCATCTCACGCACCATGATGAAGAATATTTTGGGTCATGCATTCTATCAACTTGTAGTAGTCTTTACACTCTTATTCGCTGGTAAGAATTCAATGCCTGATAAAGCTTCGGTTGTTTTTGTTCCAAGCTAATACCGTCCCAGATGTTTGAATGTTGCAGATTCTTCAAGAACATAAGTTCTGTTTCTGACTGCCCATGTATCTTTCCTTTCTCCTCTTTGTCAGTGGATGTTGCTTAGGAAAGCACTATGATAGACAGTGGGAGAAAGTAAAAAGAGTCCTGATTTTTTTTTGTCCTGGCTCTGCCACTAACTTAAATATCATAGCTTTGGGGTTTCGGCGTCCACATCTATAAAACAATGGACTTGTACTAGATAACCCCAGGTTTCTTCCAACTTAACCCGTGCTGTTATTTGAGATCAAATAAAGCTCTGGCTAGGTTGTATTACTGAATACTTTTCTTGAAATGTTAAATTGTTTTGTATGATAATTACAAAGTAGTAATTTTTCATTCTTTCAGGAGAAAAGTTTTTTGATATTGATAGTGGAAGAAATGCTCCTTTGCATGCTCCTCCTTCGGAACATTATACTATTGTTTTTAATACCTTTGTGCTGATGCAACTTTTCAACGAAATAAATGCCCGGAAAATTCACGGTGAAAGAAATGTGTTCGAAGGAATCTTTAATAATGCCATCTTCTGCACAATTGTTTTAGGCACTTTTGTGGTACAGGTGGGTAATTGGAAAAGATAGTTTCAAATTTGATGATCACGTAGGAGATACTAGATAAACAGCTTGTTCCCAGAAATTGTTCGCTGCATGTGTGGGGCTTCTATATATTGCCTTAATGACACCTTAAAAGGTTTTAAATACCATACGTCAAGTGAAAATGTGCTGTATCCTGAAATCCCACATTGAGCAGAGTATATAAAGCTAATACTATTTTAATTGCACTACTGATTCCGTGGTTGTGATACTTTACACATAAGCTGATACCGATGGTTTATATCATTATCAAAACTCTTATAATTTTAATGTTATTTAAGGCAAATCTTACTATTTACCAGTTTCTAGCCTAGCTAGAGTGATCACTTAATGGCTTCGAGGAATTGATAGTAATTGTATCTACCATTACGTTTATTAAATAATAGTACTTGAAATGGATATTCTAAGATTCACGTGATTCTGAATGCTGCTTCCTGAGTTGGTACATGCAAGTTTTTGATTTTGTAATCAAAATCACTGACTCGTGAACAACACGGGATGGGGGACCAACTTCCACCCCCTCCCTGTCCCAGCCTACCCCTGCACAGTTGAAAGTCTGAGTATAACTTTTGAACTCCTCCAAAACTCTTAATAGCCTACTCTAGACCAGAAGCCTTACAAATAACATAAAATAGTCAACACATATTTTACATGTCATATGTATATTCTTATAATAATGTAAGCTAGAGAAAAAGATGTTACCAAGAAATCATAAGGAGAAAATACATTTACAGTACTGCACTGTGTTTACTGAAAAAATTTTATGTATAAATGAACTTGGGCAATTTAAATAGTGTTGTTCAAGAGTTACCTATGCCATCAAAACAAGATTTAAAATTAAACAGTGAGCTTGAAGGAATCAGACAGTGATGGAGCTTGTTTTGAAATGAAGACTGAAGAATTTTAAAGTTTATTCAGCCATGGCTTATGTACTCTAGGTATCAAAACCCTAGACTTAATTGTTTCTGTTTTAGCTTTCAATTTCCATAAACTTTAGGGAAAATGTTGCTTACTTGCAACAAGTACTTTCTGGAAGTTTTTTATTCAGGTTTGCAAAAAAGTACCATTCATGACATGTTAAAATTTTAGCTTTTACTTGCTATAAAACTGGATTTATTTTATCTTCCTAATATATGAGGACTGCAGAAAATTTAACTGCCTCTCTGTCAAGCAAATCTGGTAACTTGGTTCCCAGCAAAGATTGATATACCCAGAACAGTTTAATAGGAGGATATCATTCATCAGTGCCTTATAAATAGGCCAGTACTACTCAAAAGTATGGTCTGTGGACCAGCTCCTTGTCCGTTTATTACAAGTCCACAGTGAGGTAAGAAGCATGTGTCAGACTATAAATCAGCAGCTTCATTAATCACCCTGTGTTTCGAGGGAGGGTTTTTGTTTTTGTTTCGTTGAGGTGTGTGTTTGTAAGTAATAGCAGCGGTGATTCTGCTATGCAAACATGCATCGATTTGTACTCTAGTTCCTGTTCCTTATCTTCTTATCTTGGAGTGGCACTTTGAATAGCACTTTTGTAGCCAGTTTTAGCTGGGTAGGAAAACATGGCCCTTGATTTACACATATCTCGTTCTGTTTACTTCTGAAACAGTCTAGCCAGAGTCTTGATTGTAGAGCAGAGGTCCCTGAAGGGCTTCCTATTATAAATTGTATTCAATTAAATTTCTGTCTCTTTCACTTACTAGCTGATTTTTCTTCTTGCCCCCCTTTTTTTTTTTGACAGATCATAAAGTACATAATAATCCTGAATTCTTTGTAAATATTTTATCTCCTATTTTCTAGCGATTAACACAGAATCAGTGTTTTCAAAATAACTTGTTTCACGAAACATTGGTTCCTTCAGTTGCTCTTACATCCTCAGATAAGTGTAGGAAATACTGCCTGTTGGAGCTTATTAAAGCAATACAACATTATAGTTATAAGTACAAACTTACAAGTCAGTCACGGGGTCAGATTGTTGCCTCTTTGTAACCGTGTGACTCTCCGACGAGCTGCAGCTTCTTCATCTGTGAAATGGGGATAATATATATATGAGGCCGCATCACAGAATTACTGAAGCATTAAGGGAGACCATGCACACAGGAAGCTCTGAACTTACTCCCTGGGAGGGAGATACTCAAATACAGGCTGCTTTTTTTCTTTTTTTTCTCTTTTCTCTTTTTTTAATTAACATCTCAAAGGCTTTGGGAAATCCTACATTTAAGGAACTTGTTGAACTCTGTTTAATGCCACTACTTCCAAATTTTAGAAGGTAGCACCTGATTCAAGGCACCCTCAGCACACATTTTGGAAAATGGATCTGTGCACAGTTACACAATTCTGTAGTATCCTGTTGATCTGAAGGATGTATTAAAGAGTATGTGGAAACTTAGTCACTTGTTCTTAGAAGTAAATGCCCCAAGTAATTAGGCAGTTTTATTCCTTATAACTCTAAAATAAAAGATTATTTCTTACAAAACTGAATCAATACAGTCATATCAATCATTGATCATTTGCCCAGCATCTTAATACACTTTTCACGTCCTTATTAATAATACCAAAAGATAAAGTTTAAATTTAAAAAAAAAAAAGAAGAAATGGAAAACACTCAAATAAATGTTGAGCTTTCGTGCTTGTTTTCTTGGTTTACCAAGGAAAATTATTTTAATTTGATATCTCTATTAAAATCCAAGGAAGACTGCCAAATTAGTTATGATTGACTGGGAATCCATTGGTACAAGTGTAGAAATAATCCTGACTTAGAAGAACAGTGGAATTGACAAATACATATCACTTGAATTTGAAGTCTAGTACAGCTACAAAGATCGGAGTTCATACCTTAAAAAGTTTTAAAATGTTAATACCAAATTGATTCTCTTTTACTTCAGTATTAGGCAGCTACTCACTGCCATGTCAAAGAGAAGCCTGTCAGACTCACCAGAGGGTGAATGTTGGTACTTAATTCTTAATATCTTATGTTTGGTCTTAGGTCTTTGAAAGTAAAGAGAGAAGCATAAGCACTGTATTAAGGGTTTTATCTATGCTGGTCATTGGACTTCTCTCTTATTTATAAGGGAAAGCAAATTTCTGAGAGTGTATCACCTAAGTAAGCACCATATCTCGTAGAATTTTGCAAATCACTTGTCCTCTTCTACCATTCCTATTTGTCCAGACATCTAAATGTGAACTAAGAATGAACAGCTGTGTAGGAGGGAAACAAGAAAGATTGACTGTCATGTTCACGTTTCATAATATATGGTCTTTTCCACAAAAGCACACTGTCTTTTATGGAAAAGCATAAATTATTCAAAGAATTATATAATACAAGGGAATATAGTTACTTGGATCATATTGGAAACAACATAAAGTTATTTTCCTGATCAGGAGAATTTTTTTTTAACTGAACATAATCATGAAATTACATGCATTTTAAATTATGAGCAGAGATTTCAATTTATTTTCATTTGTCTTATTTTCAGCTGTGAATATGACAGTACACGTCACCATCAGGATAATCATTATTCAGCTTGAGTTTTAAAGGATACAGATTGGGGTAATTTTGAAGTGTATGAAATGTCAAGTTTAAAAGATTTAAATAAATTTACTCTTGATTATTCCTCCAGATAATAATTGTGCAGTTTGGTGGAAAACCTTTCAGTTGTTCAGAACTTTCAATAGAACAGTGGCTATGGTCAATATTCCTAGGAATGGGAACGTTACTCTGGGGCCAGGTAAAAAGCTCATCATTTTTTGTTCAAACCTATAAAGTGATTTTTTTTCTTTTAAATTTCCAGTGTGTATTTTTTTTAATCAATTCTGTTACTTAATTATAAGTAGTTGCCATTCTGGGTCAAGAAAGGGCATTCGGGGATATGGGTTTTTTGTTTGTTTGTTTGTTTTTAATGTAGTATCTGTTGTCATTATTGTTATTGTTATGCCTATGTAATAAAACACTTCAAATTTCTTACATAGTTTTTAAATTTATTTTTAGAGCAAGTTTTACAACAGTTATTAAGAGGATGCACTTTTTAACTGCTTAAGATGCTGGTATCTCTGTCTTTTGCTCTATGACGTATTTTTGCATTTTCAGAGAAAATATTTTTACAAAAATATTATGATCTCATACCTGAGACATTTCATCGTTTTATTATGTAATTTAATCCAAAATATAGCTAAGGAAAAAAAAGCTCAAGTTTCAGTTCACTTAGAGAATGTTTCCATGAAAAAATAGTGGTATCTGGATAAATGGGCCACAAAATGACATTTTCAGCTCTTTGGATTAATTGGCTGTAACAATATATGTATAAAATACAATGCATGAAAAATAAGATATAGTTCATGTTTGGTATAGGCAGCTGACACGAAGGCATATCATTAGTTTAAAAAGATAAGTGGTGTTGGTGTGTGCAGTGTTCATTTTAAGTCCGTTGCCATTACTATAAAAGTAACTGATCGTCTACTAACATTTTCATAAACGAAAGTTAACATATGTTATGACGCGTATCTGGTGTGAGCTAATGCACTGTCATTCTGCAAGTCAGTCTAAGCAAATGTCCAGGTTTTACTGAAACTTAACGCAATCTTTATGTGCCTTACCTTTTTCTTAATTAAGTTTCTAGGTTCTGAGGTTTCTCTTCTTACTCCTATTGCATGACTCATTAATAGAGATCTTCTTTTAAGTATTGGGATCCATACTCGGGCCACCTTTCTTTATTGATTTTCATTCTAGTTATTTCATAATGTTCCCTCATAGGCAAAACAGAACCCCACAGCCTCCCAGACCATCTGGCTAATTGCAGGAAGAGGAAATTCAGTACAACCCACATACCCAACGGGGATCAGCTCCTGGCTTTGGTTGACATTGTCTATTGATTTTACGTGTGTCCTGGTAGAGGGAGCACTGATCTGGGTTGTCAGGAGACCTGTTCCACCTCTGTGAAATGAGCTGGTTGGACTAGGTCTTTAAGCGGTTCTGATCCGGACCACGTGCTTGTTTCCTCCTGATAAGCCTGACTTCCTAAAGGAATGGCTATTAACACTCACAATTTAGTACATATTTATTACTATTTTTTGTCCTCTTCGTGTTTCCTGAGGCATCTGTTCCTGTTTGGTGTCATGATCAATCAGTATTAATCCAGTTTTAAAGAGTTTCACTTTGTAAAAAAAAAAAAAAGTGCATTTAATAAACAGAAAAATTATGTTCAGTTTAACCTTGAAGATTTTTTTTTTTTTTGGATTTTGATATGTTTTTTTCTCATTGAACTCTTTCAGCACTAATGAAAAATAAACTTGTTTTGCATCCAGTTAAGACCACCTGCCATTTTGGTTTTATTTTAAATAAATTAATGTGAGCTTAGAACTGAATATGTATTTCAGAGCATGTTTGTGCACTTGACTGTCTTGAATGTCTTTCTTAAAATACGAAAGCTGTAATCAGGTCATTTCCACTCAGGAAAACTTCTTACCACTCCAACTTCAGTCTTTTCTGTAGTTAAGAAGAGAACATATTTTGTTGTTGTTCTGTGAAAGAAAGCCTAATGGACAGGATCTCACTGCTTCGTGGTGACAGTAGTGGGCCACACTTGCGACTTCTTACACCTTTTGTATTGCAGTTGGTTGGTTGAATTTCATTCGGTTTTGATTTATTTCTAAGTTCTTTCCCCTGTGTTGTAGCTAATTTCAACAATTCCAACTAGCCGTTTAAAATTCCTAAAAGAAGCTGGTCATGGCACACAAAAGGAAGAAATCCCGGAGGAGGAGCTCGCAGAGGATGTGGAAGAGATTGACCACGCTGAAAGGGAGCTGCGGCGCGGGCAGATCTTGTGGTTTAGAGGTCTGAACAGAATCCAAACGCAGGTATGGGCCTGGTAGAGAGGTAGGAGCGGTGACGGGAGCTGGGGGAGCTGGGGGCCGAGGGCTCTGGGACCTGGGAGGAGGTTTGAATGCACTCCTTAACTTCCTTTCTAGCCTTCCCAACCCACAAAACATATTCTTTTGAAAAAAATAATACTGGTGCCTGGAATGAGTGAAAATTTTAACTGATGGTGAAGGAATGTGTCTATATGCCCCCTCAGCTCCTTTTTTCCTAGCTTTTTCCCCCCACTCCATCTCAAAATGCTACTCTTGCGTATTTATCTGCTCTGTAAGAAGTGCCTTTTTCTTTACTTTTTATATGTTGATAGATGGAATGGTCCTTTCTCTTGTTCTCTCTCTCTCTTGCTGAGCAAGCTGTCACAATCTCTGATTCCTTGCAGATGGATGTAGTGAATGCTTTCCAGAGTGGAAGTTCCATTCAGGGAGCTCTAAGGCGGCAACCCTCCATCGCCAGCCAGCATCATGATGTAACAAATATTTCTACCCCTACACATGTAGTGTTTTCCTCTTCTACTGCTTCTACTACTGTGGGGTGTGAGTGTGTGTTCCTAAGTGCATGAAATTAACATTTCCTACTTCACACACCTAACGTTTCTCATTTTCTCCTTAATGTTTGAATTCATTGTTCAGGCTTTTCATAAAGCTTTCTTTTCGTAAAGTGGATTGAGACCTCAAAGTGTTGTCGTTGTTGTTGTTTTATTTCTTAGAGGGTTAGATAGGAGGTGGAACAGTTCCAACCAAAGATTAGATAGGAAACCCGTGAGCTTGTCTCTCTGCTAACTCTGATAGTTAATACGGGGAATAAAACTGTAGCTTAGAATTTGTGAAACTACTATAAATTTTTGAGTATATGCCTTTAAACATGTTTGTACTGCATGGTTTCCAAAAGCATGTGATTTGAAACTGATCTGTCAGAACCAAGAAATTATTTTTAAAGCTAAAAATGAATCTAACATTTTTGACTTTTCATCTTGTTTAGTTGGCAAAGTTAAGTTGGTACCATGAAGAAATGATCTCAGTATATGGCCAGTTGTTTGCCTTCTTAGCCTAGATTTTGTGGCCATGCTTTGAGTTTATTTATTTATTTACTTACCTATTTGTTTTTGAGACAGGGTCCCTGTGTAAGCTTCAAAATTCTGTGGTTTTTAATGGGTTTTTTTTTCATCTATATTATCAATTTAATTTAAAATTGCATCCTAGATAAGAAATGTTCTATTAACTTCCAAGGAAGTAGAGAGTATACCATTGATTGATTCTTAAATCCCATTACATGTCATAATTTCTGTGACTTGACTAGAATAATACATTTTCTTTCAGGTTTTCAGTAAATGGCAAATTCCCCAAAAGCCTTCTAACCTCTTGTCATCCTTACTGTGCATGGTGGGTTCTCAGAATATTGGAGGCACTAACAATACAAAGCCCACCCCGTCATTCAGCCCACCCCCGAAATCCACTGGAATACTTACGCTTCATCTTGCATTTGGGCAGAGCCCCATCTTTTCCATCGGGTCCTCTGCCAGTTAAGGACTAGGAGACATAAGAAGGCTGCAGAGAGGATAAACTGAACAGGAAACAGTGCTGTTCTAAGGGGGACAGTTTCCTTGGTGCCTGTTTGTTCACTGTTTGCATAAGTAATTTTCATGTGTTGTTTTTGCCAGGTTGTAATTGTGAAACAGGCACAACAGGAACTGTCCCATTTTGCAGGTGTGAAAACTGCCTTGGGAGTTTACATGACTGGTCCATGGCTAGTAAGCAGAGGCAGCACGATGGAGAGCAAGGAATAATCAAGTACTCCTGAGGACAAATTGACTCTGTTCAGCTGGGCAGGATGTTCCGTTGACATACGTGGACAGATAGGAATCTTTCTTTTGAAAATGACCCTGCTTTTGCACCTGACCTAAATGAAATGGTGTATGTAAATTGCCTGGCATTATGCCTAGGACAGCTGATGTCAGTTATATCCCTCCCTCCCTGTTTCTGTGGATCTCACGTCATTCCCGGCTCTTGAGGGCTTATTGCCATTCATCCTTTCATCTCCTACTATTAATTAATGTTTCTGTAGTTGTGATGTGTAAACACGTACAGAAGGCCTACCGTATGCCAGAGCTGCGCTAGAAGCCCCAGACTTCGCAGTCTCGTATAGGAAACAAGCAAGTAGTTGAGGATTTCTACATGGTAATGAAACATGGAGTTTTACAATAGTCTTTAACCCACTTCGGGAAGTCAGGGAAAAGTACCCAAAGGAAGTAACCCAAGCTGACCTTGGATAGAAGTTTACCAGTTGAGGAAAGCAGGCCTCAGGGACAGGTACTAAAAGTAATAAAATGTCAGCTGTTGGCGAGACTGGAGCAGAAGGCAGGGATAGGGCTTCTCTGTGTATCCTATAAGAAGGATGCAAAATGAGACTTTGTCCTGAAAGACCCCCTCGGGATTTTATTTTTGAAAAATTTCTAAGTGACAGACAAGTAGAAAGATGAATACCTGAATACCCTTCACCTGGATTTACCACTTAGTCGTTTATGATGTCTGCTTTATCTGTCTCTATATATTTATATTTATATTAGTGTATACATTTTTTCTGTACCTTGAAAGTAAGTGACAAATATCCTGACATTCCCATCTCTTAATCCTTCATGTACCTCCTAAAAATAAGTCTCCTATATAATCATACCGTATTATCACATCCAAGGAATTTAACATTGGTTTCATTCTGTTATATACAGTCCCTATTTGGATTTCTCCAGTTGCCCCCAAAATGTCCTCTATTAGAGTGATTTTGATCCTTTTTCTCTGTATGTATGTATGTATGTTTGTTTTGACATTGACTTTTTTTGAAGAAACCAGGCCAGTTGTCTCATCCTGCATTATGGATCTAATTGTTTCCTCATGATTAGCTCATCTTAGACTTCATAGACAGATGTATCTCGTGGGTGCTGTGTATTCATTTTTATTTCAGCAACATCTTGAATAATTGACTCTTCATTTGGAGGTTGTCACATGACCTTAGATATGCTCTCTTTCCTGTATTTCTGTATAATTGTGTTCCAGACTTTACATTAACTATCAGATCCACCGAAGGCCCCTCCTGACTCAGAATCTGCAGTTTAACAAGATCCCCAGGTGCTTCGCATGCACATTAAAGTGTGACGAGCCCTGGCATGACATTGATACTTGTGCACGGTTTTAAGTTTGTACATGTATTAACTCACTAATGACTCTCCTGTAACAACCCTGTAAGGTAGGTACCACTGTTACTTCCCATTTTATAGTTGAAGAAATGGGCTTGTCCAGGGTTCCTCAGCTAGCAAGTAGCAGAGCTGGAATTCACACCCAGACCTTTAACCTCTGTCTTCCTCGCTTCACCGTGCTACACTCTACATAGAGCTAAGTGAGCAAGAAGTAAAGCAGCCTCCAGCAGGCAGGGCTTGGTAAATGCAGGAAGATATCTTTGAGGAGAGAGATTTTAATCAGTTTTAATCAGAACTTAGCATATGTTGTGTTGCAAATGGTAGAATTCCCTTCTTCTTAAGGCTGAACAATATTTTCTTGTACGCAGGGACACCTGGGTGTTCCTCAGTCGGTTAAGCATCTGCCTTCAGCTCAGGTTGTGATCCCCAGGGTCCTGAGATCAAGTCCCACATTAGGCTTCCTTGCTCAGCGGGGAGTCTGCTTCTCGCTCTATGCTGTTCCCCCTGCTTGTGCGCTTGCTCGCTCATTCTCTGATAAATTATAAAAATTTTTTTAAAAATTCCTTGTATGTATATACGCCACATTTTCCTTACCCGTTCATCTGTCGGTTGACACTTAACGTTTCCATATCTTGGCTATTTATAATGCTGCAGGGAATAAAGGAGTGCACGTATCTCTTCAGGATCCTGATTTTATTCCTGTGGTTACATTCCCAAAAGTGGGAGTCTAAAATAGTGAAACTCCTAGAAATGGAGAGTAGAATGGTGGTTAGGGGTAGAGAGAAATGTGGAAATGTTTATGAAGAGGTACAGAGTTTCAGTTCATGCAAAGACCCATAAGTTCTAGAGATGTAATGTATCTCATGGTGACTTTAGGTAACAATTCTGTACTTACATACCTGAAATTTGCTAAGAGGGCGGAATCCTAATTATTCTTACCACATACACACAAATGGTGACAATGTGTGGTGATGGATTATGTTAATTAGCTTGACTGTCATGATAATTTCAGTGTGTATATGTGTATCAAATCATCAACTTGTACATCTTAGATATATACAATTAAAAGAAGTGGGCCTAAATAAATGTTACCCTTTTTAAAAAAAAATACATTCATGGGGCGCCTGCGTGGCTCAGTGGCTTAAAGCCTCTGCCTTTAGCTCAGGTCATGATCTCAGGGTCCTGGGATCGAGCCCCACATAGGGCTCTCTGCTCAGCAGGGAGCCTGCTTCCTCTCTCTCTCTCTGACTGCCTCTCTGCCTACTTGTGATCTCTGTCAAATAAATAAATAAAATCTTTTAAAAAAAATACATTCAAATATCATTTGAAGAAATTTGTTAATTTTTTCATCACCATTGTCTTAGAGATGGTTCCGATGTGATGGTCTTTTTTTTTTCTGAAATACCAGTATTCGCGATTTCTCTTAACATTATGATAAATGATGTCTTCATTACTAAACAAGATTCATTAGAATCAATGCAAAAGCAAACACTGTTTGAATTGATACTGAGTAGATGCTCAATTCTTTAGATTTTGTCCCTTTTTTGTTTTGAAAGTCTGTATGACACTAGGTGACTAAGACCTAATGTCAGTGTGTATGGCACTGGTTTTGCGTTAATCACCCATTAACCGCTCTTCCTCTGTACAGCAAACTTTTGTATGGAGGGCGAGTCGTCGGGCTGTATGTTTAAGGGCAAAAATACCAAAAAACCTTGTGTTTTTGCAAGACTGTTGACAGAACAACAGCAGGGGGTTTGGGTTTTTTGTTTTAGATCTGTTCTTCTCAGCGAACTCTAGTATATAAAGTGATTTACGTTTTAATGTGTTATAGAGAAAAACACTAATGCTTTATAGACAAATGGCATATACTCAAATATTTATAGCTGTTTAATGGCATTTTAGAGATACTTATTTGGGTTTTGTCTTTTATTTTGTAATTAAGGGAATAGTGGGGTAGATGTGAGTTCATTGTGGCATTCAGCTTATATTTGCTTGGCTTTTTCATAGTTGGTGACACCCTAATTCCTAGCATGATGAATAGTAACCCTCTGTGCTTGACTTTGTTTAACTTATTTGAATTGTTTTCAAGACTTACATTTTTTTTTATTTTAAAAATCAGCTAAAGCTTGTGTATGATGAAGTTTCTGTTTTGTTTGTTTGTTTTTGTTTTCTTAGGGAAAAAAGTCCTATAAAATGGCTATTAAATTTTAGCCAGTGACAATGAGATTTTCTCAGTATTACTTTGAATTCTATAACTCTTAATTCTTAGAGTATGTGGTTTTGTTGTTCTGTAGTGTCCTACTAAAATATTCATTTTTTTTACAGTGTATTGCAAGTTCCACTGCATTACATGCAAATATGATTCACTCATACCTAGCTGTTTGTGGATTCAGACTCATAAATGAACCACTTTTAAATTAAGCGAATAGTATACTGACATCTTTCTGTGTTTTCTGATGTTTACAGATTCGAGTGGTGAATGCATTTCGTAGTTCTTTATATGAAGGGTTAGAAAAACCGGAATCAAGAAGTTCGATTCACAACTTTATGACACATCCTGAGTTTAGGATAGAAGATTCAGAGCCTCATATCCCCCTTATTGATGACACTGATGCCGAAGATGATGCTCCTACAAAACGTAACTCCAGTCCTCCACCCTCTCCCAACAAAAATAACAATGCTGTTGACAGCGGGATTCACCTTACAATAGAAATGAACAAGTCTGCTACCTCTTCATCCCCAGGAAGCCCACTACATAGTTTGGAAACATCGCTCTGATTGTAAGCCGAATGTTAACACACTAGCTGCATTGTAAAGAAACAAATTGAAACTGGGTCTTTTCACCTATTGTGATGGACGAGATCGTATTCTTGTCTTTGGACTTCAACAGAAGACACACTTGTACGAATGTAGATTTATTTTTTTAAAAAAAAAAAAGCAAAGCTTTCTGCCAGACTGAGGGTGCTTTTTGGGGGGTGGGAGAAACGAACTGACAGACAAACAGTAACTCAGCGTATGCTGCTGACCTGTGGATCATCAGTAGTACCCAAGAATGGTCCTGACCAGTGTATTAGCAGACCTTTAGTTTATCTCAGTCCTTGATGGGAGAGGGGAAGGAGCACAGCTGGGCGAGCAAGCAAAGAGCCCTGGATCATTGAATTGATACTTTAATTTCTGCTGTTGGCTGTTAATAATTTGGATTATTTATGTTTATAAATGATACAGATCTGTTTACAAGGTTTGTAGATACTTTTTTTGTTCCTGTTCATAGATGGGAAGCTTCCTTACAACTGATGCAGAGAAAAATTAGTCCTTCAAATACTGCTGTATTTTCAGGAAAACAAAAAAAGGGGTGTTTCTATTGAAACTGTACTAAATTTTTGCCTACAATTTACCTTGTTAAATATTGTAGATAAATTGCTAAGACTCATAGCCAAATAGATAACACTAATGCTTTGTTTAAAAAAAAACCAAAAAAAAAAAAAAAAAACCCAAAACAAAACAAAAAAAAAAACATGAGCAGTGGTGTTTAATGAAGTTATGGCATCTGTCCTAATTAGTTTCTTAAATACATTTACTACTTAATGGTTTTGAAACAACTGTTTAATTTTTAAAATTTTTGAAAACTTGCTAATAACCTTTGTTCAGAATTTGGTAGACTGTTTAATGTGGGACATCAACTACATAATGAAAGATGCTTGAAATGCTTTTGTTATTTCAGGCAAATCAAATTAAATCAAACTATCAAACTACAAGAGAACCTTAGTCCTTTTTGTTTTTGTCTAAACATGTTAGCTCAGTGATGTCTTGGTGAACTGTGGTTAAAACTGTATTGATTTTCCTGTAAAAATCCTTAGAAACCTTCATACAGCATGAGGGCTGTTGGCATTTTGAAAAAGGTTAACAGGTAGAAGCATACATGTTTTCCTTTCGCTTTTGAAACTTGTTTGTAAACATAAATATGCCCTTTTATTAAATAAATACACGGCAATTTTTAAAAACGAAAAAAAGAAATTTCAGCTTCTTTACTTAATTCTGCATATATGGTGCATCAGTCTGTTCTCTTTAACCACAATTGGAATGAATTTCAAGATGGTAACAGCCCCATGAAATACCACTTTAATTCCCCTGATGGTAAATCTAATAGAATCACATTAAGAAAATCATTGCAGTTTCACTGTTTGACATACTCTTCATAGAATTTGGTTTATTTAAAACAGTCTCTTGGTCTAAAAATAATAATAATGATCACCATCATCTTTGATACATCTATTTTAATTTGTAAGTGGCCAAATAACAAATCAGGTAAAATGAGATTATATGGAAAGGTGGAAACGGTCCTAAAATATGTATATTTAGATATAATAATTCACCATGTGCTTTCGGAATGCCCATCTCTAAGGCAATCGGGTTATTTAAGTCTTTGTTTCTTTCTTTTGTCGAACTTCTCCCCTTTTTTGCCTCTGTCTTTACCTTTTAGGAACTGGCATTGTGTTAGGGCCCAGATTTCACCAGGAATACGGTCCTTGGCTGACATAAAGTTTACGAGGACTACAACATCTGAGCATGCTGACTGAGCAAAGAAATGTTTAGTTGATGGTGCTTGATATTTTTGGTGGGCGGGGGAAAATCTGTTTCTCCCCATCAGTCCTTTGCAGTAATCCTCTGCAAGTCTTAGAAATACATTGGCTCTGCCAGCAGTTTGTAATTGTACATTTATTCATCAGGTATCTATAGCAAACCATACTGTAAAAAGAGGTAGCATGATATGCTGGAACGCATACGGGACTAGGAGTCACGACCTGGCTTCTGGTCTCGGTTTTGCCATTAACGTGCTGCATGACCTTGGGAAAATCATTTACCCGAAACGAGGGTGGTGGACTAGACGATCTTGAAGAACCCTTTCAACTCTAGAAATTGACCCTAGCAACTGGAGAAGCCTACAAGGCATAGGGAATAGAGAAAAGGGAAATGTTTTCAGTTTTCTTTTTTATTTTGGTGATGCTTAAATATGAATGTAATTTCCAAAAGATTTAGACGTGCATGTGCTTTGGAGGATTTGTATTGAGCTTTTACAGTATTCATTTTTCAACTCAAGGCAATGGCTTTTTACACCAACTCTAATCCATAAACGGGTCTTACAACGTTCATGAAGTAGTAGCAAGACATGCTTAGTGTGTATTTCTCCCTTTGAGACACTGTAATTTCTACCAGAAAATTCCAGAGCATTATGTAAGTAGAAAAAAATGCAAGCAAGCTGTTAAAGATCTTGGATCCCATTATATAGTATGTATAGCTGAAATCAGCATCTGTAATTCAATCACTTTTTCTCTTTTATCCTCTAACCAAAAAATTGTTTAATTTTGCATCCCAAATGTTTTTAATCTTTGTATATTTTTTAAAAATCCTTTTCTCCTCATCATTGCCTTTTTTGTGGTTGTAAATAGACTTACTTGCACTTTGAAGATGAGTTACTCCTTGTCATCTTACAAATATGTGATATGGTAATTTTCATAACAGATGTCAGTTTTGAACCAAGAAATGGTGATTTGTTTATAAGAAAAAAAAACTGGCTTCATTTCTGTGAAATTGCTCTTTGAAAATTTCTTTTTACACGTGTAAGCCAACTGAGATACCGTGATGGTGTTGATTTCTTTCGATGATGCTTACCATCTATTTTAGCCACTGAGCCTTTTATTATTTGTCTATTTGTAAAGTTTATTTGTCTTAACTCATTTAATAAATATACTGTTTATCTGTTTCTGAATGGGGACTGAACTTTTTGAATATTGAAATTGATCAGAACATCATATTTTAGAATTACTTTTTTCTACTTGAAATTTTAAAAATCAGGTGGACGACAATTCTATAATGTACTTGAAATGTTACGGCTGTATTATAGTGAATCGGTGTCCTAATTGCATGATCTTGCCCCTAGACCAAAAGTGGGTATATTGTCCTCACTTTCTTACCCATAGTCTTTGATCTGTACAGCAACCGTAGATCATTTCTACAGTCTTAAGAGCATGTAATGTTTTGGTGTTAGAAAATATTAGTTTTTCACAATAACTGTTAGAGCTTCTCTCTCTTTTTTTTTTTCCTTCATTAAATGATCCAGACCTGTCAGTAGCAATTATCTGAACTCTGTGTAAACAAAATTAATCAAATTACCCTTAGTTGGTTTTTATAATAAATTATTAACATAAATTAGCAACTTTGTTGATATACTGACTGAATTTAAGGGATTATGAATACCATATTTTTCCACTTAGTAAAAATTATTAGTAAATTACCAAGTCTGTTTAAGTACCACATATATGACATGAGAGATGTTTTCCATTTTATCAAGTGGAGTTTATATATGTATTATGTATCAGGATTAAATTTTGAATGAAGCTCCCTTTGTAAAATTAACTGCAAAAGAGTTTCTGTAAGACTTTGCTCATTGCCATTTTTCCTTCCCCATGTGTTTAGAGAACTGTCCTATCGCAGCTGCTGCTTTCTTCCAACCTCTACCACTGTCCAGACTCTTTTCCCAAACCCCATATCAACCTTTATGTTTTCAAAACATGGTGTTGCCTCCGTATACCAAAAATAAGAAAGATTCTTTTATTAGCATAATTAATGCCACCTAACTAAAAGTAATCTTTGAAACATTCTTGAAAAATAATCTTTCTTATAAAGAATAATCTTTTTAATAATACCATAAAGAGTGTTTCATGCAGGAAGGGAAGTTTTGACTGTATTCCTGTATTTCTCTCATCAGTACGTGTCAAAAAGGAAATTGTCTTTATCCTTATAATGTAATTTCCTTTTCACCAGACTGATAATTTTGTCCCTTAGACTCTCAATTGGGTGTTTACTTTTGTGGTTTTTGTCTTAACTACTTTAACATTTTCCCTTTTTGTTAGAAAAACACTTCAGCCTACAGATGTTACACTAGATGTAGGCATATCTAATCTGTATTCTCTGAATTCAAAGTATATCATTATTGAGCTGTATAATATTAATAGTTCCAAACTGGAAATTTAAGTAAGAAATGTGTGTATAGTCTTATACAGTCTTTGACACAGCTTTCTTAACCACTATATCCTAGGAAAACTGGTTCCAGAATCAATAACCCAAGTCCCAGTGTGGGTTCCCTGCAGGAAGACCCTGAGGTTCTCTTAATTTAAGGCAAAGTTGCAAGGACCGCATACTATCCAACATTAAGTGTAAGCACTGATGATTTTCTTAGGCGCTAAGAGGAATATTGTCACAATAAATTACTATTTACAAATTACTTGATACATGCTAAGCGCTTTGGTGAGATTATGTGAATAGCCCCGTGTGCTGCTGCTGCCATTTTCTGTACAGGGAACCAGGCTTAAGGAGTTTAAATAGCTTGCTCTGTCTGGGTCACATGACAAGCTGAGAATTCACACTGACCGCAGACCTCAAGAGCCCAAGCTGGTCGCTACTGGTCTTTCCTGCAGTCTGAGCCCCTCGCCGTCCTGAGTCAGGGACCCCCGTATCTGAAAATCTCTGCTTGCTTTTAAGCCTCCTTCGTTGTGCTTTTCTGATAGCAAATGCTTCAGAGAGAATCTGAAGAATCTTCGTGAGCTTCCTGGAGGCCGGCTGAACCAGAGACTGAGGCAGAGGGTCCCCGACTAAACTGTGTAACCCAGGCTTTCCTGAGACCTCCCACACCTGAAGTGTCTCGGTTAAACTCACTAGAAGGGTGTTCTTACTAGCATACTTTGGTTAGAGAATTCTGTGGTTCATTAGTCTTAAAATAGATATGTTTATTCTAAGTTCCATAGATAACCTATTAATTTAACAGGCCATTTATTTCCTAAATAATTTGGAATGAAAATCAACTTATCACAGGATATAATCTGCATTTTTCTTGAAATTTGTGAAAGAATAGGACCTACCTAGTTTTGCGTTTTTTGAAAAACTATTTTGTCCTTTCTAAATGTGTAGTAAAAATTGCAGCCAGTATTTCACCACCATTTTCGTACAGTTTTACACTGATGATGTTTATGATTTATGAATAGTCAACTGCCTCCCTTATAGTCTTAAAAATGAGATGCTTGCTGACCTGTATAATCTTTAAGGTAAAATGTTCCTTAGTGAATGAAGATAAAGTATATTAAAGCAATCTTTCTCTTTAAGACTACTTTTGAGATCATAAATATTTAGTCTAAGTCATACCTTCACGCATAGCTTGAGAATGAGTGTAAAAAAGTAAGAATGAGACCTTAGGGAGAACAGTGATATCTGAGGTTAGCAATTCAAGTAAAGATGCTTCTAATTTATCTAGTATTTGAAATCTTTCAGCCAATAAGCCTGCTCCTTCATTTAGCTTCAGACCTCTGAGAAGGGTGTGTACCAACTAAAATTTTTAATCTTTCACGTTCTCGCTGCTGCAAACTTAGACCGGGTAGTAATAGTGCACAACCTCAGAAGTGTGATGGGACGAGGGGGAACAGTAACAGGTGTAGCCACACCAAGTTTCTGGAGTCTGAGACTCCTACAAACGCTACCTTAGGGTCCCCCTTTCTCCTGTACTCAAAATTACCGAACTGCCAACTGCTTTCATGCCTTTTACTTCCCATCTCTTGTCCTCCATTGATTCATTCAACAAATATTGATACCTGGCCTGGGGAATTCATACTGTTCTGGACTCAGGAGAACCATACACTGTCCTTCTCAGGGAGTATATGTTCTAGTAAGATGGAGACCTTGGTCACCCGGTGGAGGGGACGATGCTATGTTATTTAGTGTGGTCAGGGAGGTTCTCAGATAAGGTGACTTTTCAGCAGAGGCATGATAGAAGGGAAGGAGCCAGCTGTTTGGTTGCCTGGAAGAGCCTTCCAGAGAGAGATTCCTGTAAATAATGCTTAGCAAGTTTGAGGGACATAAGGAGGCCATTGTAGTTGGGAGAGTAGTGAACCAGCAGGAGACTAGTAGGAGACAAGCTTAGAGACCTAATGGGAGACTTCGCTTAACTCTGGCCTTTATGCTGAGTGGAACGGGAAGCCAGTGGAGGACTTTGAACAGAGCAGTAACATAATCTGACTTCTGAAAGGATCATGGGCTGCTCTGGAGAGACAGAAATTGGACGTTAGGAAACCAGTTAGGAAGCTAACCTTTTCTGACTCATTTCGTTACAATTTAGTTTCTTCTGCTTTCTCAGTAACCCTTTTCTAAAGAGCCTTTGGACCCCTCGATCTGTTTTAACTTTATGCTAGTCCTGCTCTTTGAGATGGCACAAGACTGACATTTTTATAGTCAACCCTGAAAAACCTACCTACTCGCATTTGCTTCAGGCTCTATGCAGTTTCCCACTGCATTTGTGAAGATCACAAAATATTGTGAAGATCACAATAGCCTCTCTCTTTGCTCTGTGTTACTCAGCAACATGGTCCCAAACAGAAGATGGCCATTTGTCAGCGGTGGGTCTCTAGGATGATAGTGGGCACTCTGAATTTTCCTTACTTTTAAAAGGTCTTTATACTGCCTAACTTCTTTATACTAATCGATATGATTGCCAGTCTCGTGACTTCTGTCATCACCTTCCGGTCTGTGAGCTACCACCCTTCACTCATTCCATCCTAACCAAGGCACTCGGGCTTGCCCCCTCTCTCCTGTTCTGTCGTGGCTTTGCCTCCTGGCGTTTCACTACCTTGGTACCCAGATCTGAATCACCATTAACTTCCTATCTGTCCGTAGTTGTCAGAGGGCTCACAGACCCGCTGGTGGCCGAAATCCACACACATTTCCTGGCTTCCCTCACTGATGTTCAGACCTTTAATTTGTCTCTCGTTCTCTTCAGGGTCATTCTTCATTGCATTTATTCTAACCCTTTGCATTTTTCTCAGAACCAGGATTCATGAGCTGGTTTGTGTGACTCCTGTCAAACACACCTTTTCCATTCTACCTCTCACAGTCAGTCCTGTGGGGTTTTTTCACGTATTTTATAGGGGATATCTGCCTGTCCTAGTGCTTTTCTTGCTGGTTTTGGGTCCCAAAGAACAAGAGATTCCATCTATCTACACTAAACTATTGCCTTAGCCCCTATTTGACTAATAATTTTATCATCTCGTTTATTCTCAACCCTTCCCGGCTTCATTTTTGCCCAAGACAGTGATTTGCTTTCTTTCTGCCCCTTTATGGAAACCGCTATTTCACAACAAAACCAAAAGACATAAATAGGACACTCTGCCAACCACCCTTGGCCTCACTTTGCACTTTATACTACCTATTAACATACAACAATGTGCATTTAATCAGTCAACCAATTAGGGATCACTAATTAAATGTTCTTCACCTGGAGTGCCTGACTGGCGCAGTCGGTAGGGTGACTCGATCTCAGGGTCATGAGTTCAAGCCCCACGTTAGGCGTGGAGTCTACTTAAAAAAAAAGTTCTTTACACACAAATACCATCAGATCTAGGTGTCCCATTGAAATGCCCACTACCTCTCCTACTTTGCTATACATAGTTTTTCCTTGGTTTCAAGTGCTTCTTTTGCTTTTTTTTATAGGGTTTTTTTTTTTCCTTTTTTTTTCCCACTCTTGCTATCCTAGTCTACTGCCTCTTTACCTCAGATGCGCAGCATACACTTCCGTTTCTCGGTGGTTCTCTCTACATCCCCACCTTCCACCTCCCCCATCGCCAACACATAATCCAAGCCTTCCCCAAATCGCCACTTGCCCACATCATCCCTCCCCTCCTCAAAAAACAGATGAGGAAATAAACTTTTGAATGGCTCTTTATTTGCTTCTTAACAACTCTTCGGCCTCATCTAGTTGTCCCCCGCCCCATCTCTGCTATGGCCATGTTCTCTGTGTTCTTCCCTCACCTGGAAATGCCTCCTTAAAACACGCCTTCTTCCTGTCTTTCTCCCTCTTCACAGTGCATGGGCCATGCAGCCTCCCTCAACACAACTGACATGCAAGGGGGAAATGGGGACGCAGCTTACTTTCAGAGGAAAATCGCCTGGCCGGGACCAAGGGCTGAGGCTCAAACAGTGAGTGGGTCTCTCTTTAGGTAGGGGCAGTATTATATCCAACAGCATTTGCCTATGAGTCAGCAGACCTGGGTTCTGGTCCCAACTATGCCTTGTACCAGTTTTTAATACTTCGAAACTTCATTTTCCCAGCAGGGTTGTATTACAATTCCTGTCTAGCTTTGGGTTTTCAGGTGAACTTGGAAACGTAAAAGCACTTTAACAATTATAAAGGGCAATGCAAAATGGTACTATTCACTCAATAACAACAAACAATCCCAGGAAAATCCGTTCCTGTTCCCCCCCCCAAAACTGATATAAGTAGACATTTTCCAAGTCTAAAGGACCCTTAAGCCCCAGCTGATTTGTAAATACCCAAGGCTTTATGAAGATTACCCTGGAGAGTCATCTCATTAGCAATAAGTGTTTGCTTCTGTTTCCTTTCTGACCCTGTGTTTTTAGTCAGTAGAAACATTTTCCCTTTTAAAGAGAAGCATCTTGCTTACCTCTTGCACATCTGGGAAGCGGAGACCAGATGAGTGAGCTAGTGACCCAGGCACTCGGGTTCTTTAAACTACGTGATCATTCAGCTGAATGCACTAGATGCTCCAAAGGTGAGGACTATTACCTAGTTGTTGTTGTTTTTTTTTAATTTATTTATTTGACAGAGATCACAAGTAGGCAGGGGGCGGGGGGGTGTGGGAGCAGGCTCCCCACTGAGCAGAGATCCCAATGTGGGGCTCAATCCCAGGACCCTGGGATCATGACCTGAGCCGAAGGCAGAGGCTTTAACCCACTGAGCCACCCAGGCGCCCCTATTACCTAGTTTCAATTGCTTTTTTTGTTCCTGGTCATATCTATATCCCCAGACTGGACCATAGGATAAATGCTCATTTCCTAAACGGCCACACACTGGGGTCACCTGAGGAGCTTTATTTAAAACACACAAACCCCAGACTCTACCCCGAGGCGGTGTGGGCAAGACCGTGGCCAGCCATAGGTGTTTGTTTTTTTTTTTAAACTTCCCAGATGATTCTAATATGCAGCCCAAGTTTGGGAACTACTGATTAAGCAGAGGGAAGCATTGAGAACTTGACGCTAAAATGCAAGTAGTTAATGAAAAACATAATAATTTTGTAAATTGGCCTACTAAGATGATGGTCAGTACCAGAGTCTGTTTACTTGGACTTCAAAAATCAGGTTGTTTCTAATATTTTGAAAATCAACGTTAAGAAGAGTGTATAGATTATATTCAATTTAGTTTTTTAAGCTTACTTCGATTAAAAACTAACTTGAAATGTATATTTTTGGAAATGTGTTTATTAATAAGCTAAGAAACCTCTTTATCTCATTATTTGAAAAACAAATTATAACCGATTCTACAATAAGCTAATTGGTTTTGTGAAAGCAAAATGAAAGGATTTCAAATATTAGGTCTTATTGCTTACCTGTTTTGAAATTTCTAGTCTATACTTGTAGTCTCAAAATCAAGCAATATGTCATTTTAAAATGTATTTCTAGCACTTTATGCTTTTTGTTTACATATTTGAAAATAAACAGCATGTATCACATGACAGGCAAATGTAATTTATGATGAATATTAAATTATAGTATAATATTTAGGAGTATACCTTTTTAAGATTTTTAACTAAAATCACCTTATATCTGGAAAAAATTACTAATTGATTTTTTCTATTTCTAAGAACAATTTCTAAGTTAAATTAGTCAAAGAATGTTGCCTCCAACCATCATTTAGTTAATCCCTAAAAGATCCCATAACGTTACCCACCTGGTGGTCTGTTCCTGTGCTTGAATATTTCCAGCATTAGGTACAATGCACACATTAACATTTATTGAGCCCCTCTTCAGGGTCACTCACTTTTGTGTTTACCTCAGTAAATCACTACAACTCTATTCCCCCTTTTATAAGAGGTTAAGAAACTCGTCAATGGCCACAAAGCTACTTGGCATCATCTGGGTTTTGAATCTGGAACTGCTTGACAACCAGGCACAAACCATGACAAGCGACCGTAAACCTCTTCAGCATGGTCCAGGCACTCCAGGTGTCAAGGAATTAGGATCATCTCAAGCCAGTTCTTCATGGAGGTCTTCAAATGCCTCAAGGCAGCTTCCGTGTCCCTCACCTTCCAACCTTCCCCAACCTTCCATGCTCAACCATCTCCAGTTTCTAGCACTGTTCTTCACAGTAGGGTGACCGTATGGACACCCCAGGTTAGCAGGGTGTCTGTGTACAAGCCCGCCACCCCAATGTCGGCGTTCAGAGCCCCCCTTTCACTCAAAAGTGTTCTAGCTTGAATGATAAAAAATTACATATTTTCAAGTTGCGTCATCATCTTTGTCCTCTCCCGCTCATGTTCATGTCTGCCTGTGTCTGCAGCATGGCGGCTGTTATTCAGAAATTGTGTTATTTGGGATTCTACTGCTCTGACAAGTGGAATATTGAGAAAAGATGCAGAGCCATTTTTTGTCCTCTGTACAGATCACAAAGGGACTGCAAAGTGTATCCTGCTAATAGGATAGCTTTCAGAGTTCAGTTCATGGATCTCCAAGTCTCCTCAAGTTTCTAGCTGAGGAGCCCACCGTTGCACATCGTACTGTTCTTCAAACTAAGCTGCCTGGGGGAGCCTGCCTTCTTTCCACCCAGGAGGCTGAGAATTTTGTTTGGGACCTAACTACTGATGCAGGTGGAGATTGCTTAAATATCATAAAAATTCACATAGCTGATCTGAGTGCCTATATAAAGTTCAAAGAAGCTCTATGGCTTTTAAAAAATATAAAACTTGCTTACCAGCCACATTATGAATCAGAGACCCCTTTGAGCACAGCATCTAGTAAAGTGACTGACGAATAGGCTGTCAGCTGATTATCCTAAATAAATGAATGAAATCATGTGATTAAAAAAAATATTTCCCTACATGATTTTAATAGCAATTCAAGTGTTTAACAATAGAGGCTTCTTTATGTAGATTATAGCATATCTTCATGATAGAATATTCAATCATTAAACATGTTTTTAAAAACAGTTTGAACATCATACACACTTTATACAGCTGCCTTTTTTTTTCATTCAGCCTAATATTGTAACTGTTTCCATGTCAATATTTTAGACTCGATTCTGTAAGAAAAATAAGTTGTGTGAGCAGGACATGTTATTTGGTCTCTAGGAGCCTTCCTTCATTCTGTAAAACTGGGATCACAGTATATCTGCCTGTCCCTCAGGGCTATTGTGACAGTCAAGTAAGATGAAAAGTCAAAGTCCTGGGCGCAGAGCACTGCCTATAAAAAAGAACTTGGTAAAAATTCTGTGGCTTATGATAGTAAGATTAAAGTGGTGTGATTAGCAAATTATGCAATATGGGCTGATCCCAGTACAATGAGGAAGACAAAGTAGATCAGGTATTGTAAACTGGTAGCCTACCACCCCCTTCTGACCCACCAAGGTGTTTTGTTTGACCAACGGTAATGGTGCCCAGGGGGTTTTGTTTTAATGTTTTCAGTTGATTACCTGCACTGACCATTAGATTTCACTAAAAACACCCAAATTCTTGGCATCAGACTTTAGACCCTCAGTCCCATATGATAAGAGTTCAGTGCTTTACCCTCTCTAGTTTGCCACAGTCCCGACCAATCCTTATGGTCTCTACACCCCTGTCATTTATTAGGATTGGTGACCATTTATTACTGTTTCTTTTATAGCAAAACTAAGAAGGAAATGAAATATTTTTATTGATATCGAGTGTGAAATAAGGAAAGCTTGATAATATCAGGATTCCTCTGCAAGAAAAATTCTTCTCACTCTAGTCTTTTTCACTGCTGTATATGACCTGCCTTGACCAGAGGCATTGGTGTGGAACCCATAGCCTCTCAAATTCTAGCGCTATAAGGAACAAGCATGCTGGACCAGACAATCCTATCTTGTCTTCACTGTATAGATGAGTGAGTTAAGACCCCCAGGAGATTGTGACTTGCCCAAGGTTCTGGCTGAAAATAAAGTTGAGGCTGAATCCAGCTGTAAAGTGTTCTCTCTCTAATATTGGGCTTTTAAAAGTTTTATTATTGTCTTAATTTTTAAATAATGGAAATGAGTGTAAATTAATTTCCTTTAGAGTAAACAAACCCTCAATACCTCTTCCCTCTACAAAGCATGTAATTCACAGCTTTCTAAATGCAGATTTTCAGCATATTCTGTTAACTTCAAGCTAGTTAACTTCAAAAAGTTAACTTCTGTTAACTTTTTATCTTCATAAGCTTTAGTTTTGCTACAACGCTTGTAGCGAATTTTAAGAGACCATTTCTCTGAAAAGTATTTGTGTTTGGCATATTGGTTTTCCTTTTTTAAAGAATGGAGAACTTGGACAGAGTTTGTCCCTTGAAGTCCACACAACCTCGAAACATGCATATTGATCCAGAAAAGACTGCAGTGGCTCTTGATTACCTATGGAACTGGAAGACCCAGGAATAACAGTTCTGTATATATATGTGAAATTTATTTTAACTATTAATTTCAAGCTTTTCCAAAATATTACTTAATACAAATAACAAATGGCTGAATTAAATCATTTTCTTTTTATGCTCTTTTCTTCTCCTCTCCAGTTTCTGGAAAGGGAGACAGTGTAAAGGAGTTGGAAAGCAGATGACATGTGTAATTCACAGTCGGATCTATACTAAATAAATGAGGCATTTTTAGCCTGCATAAAAATATAAAGTTCTTGTCGGATTTATCATGTGACTGAGTTAAATTGAAGGCAGAACAAAAGAATGATGGCTGGTAGTGTTAGTAAGAAAACAGCACTCGTGCTTTTCCTTTTGGAACATTACCTCTCATCGTTGGATTGGAAAATGTATATGGGAGATTGGAGATTCTATTTGTTATGAAACATTTGCAAATATAAATAGCTTTGGTCTTCATTTTAGATGCTGAGAATAATCCACGCTCATTATTAAATAAGGGACGTATGTAGTGACAAGGAAAACTACCCTTAATCCCATCACCCAGGTTTAAAAAGAAAAACCCCACGGGGGAAGGCATGAGGCACGGCGCATCAGTCTCCGTGACTGCTGGCTGAAGGGAAGGGAGCAGAGGATGTGGGTTCACAGGAGGCTCCCCTGAGGAAGAAGGAAGAAAAAGTGCAAAGAGCTGTGTGATCGAAGGCCAGGCAATGAAGCGATAGAGGGCGTCCCTCGGGAGGACTGTAGAGTCAAACAGCAATGGCCCAAGCCGCTCTTCTGTGCCACCTTCAGAAGTTGGGAGAAGGACATAAACAAAAAAGCCATTTCTCCCTCAGTCGGAGAGAAGGAGATGGAGGTAGGCCTATAGGGAAAGGTTCAAGTGGTCAGAGCCCCAAGGGCCAAGTGTGGAAGACCCAAGCCGGGCAACAGTGGGAGAGCCAAGCAGGGCGGAGCGGGGCTTACAGGGATAAGACGGCTCGTGGCAGGAGTTAACCCGAAGTCATGCTTTCAGTCCGGGCCCAGAAACCTCACTGGGCATCTACCCTATGCAGGGACTCTTCTAGGCAGACTCGGTACCAAGATGAAAAAGACACCATCCCCAGTCTCTGCGATGGACACAGGAACCACGAGAATGATGCAGTAAGTGCAGTAGCCATACCAGACAGGTGTGCTGGAGGACGGACTCCAGCGAGAATGGGAAATCCGGGATTAAAGTAAAGTGCGGAATGGAGAAAGCGCCGGGGACCGAGACATGGACAGGGATCCGCCAGAGAGACAGGCCGTGCTGAGACGACAGCTTGGGACAAAGGAGCAGCGGAGACACACAATTCCTCCATGCGCTGCAAGCTCATCAGGTAAGCAGTAGTTCTCGGTTCACTACCCTTTAAGATTAATTGAATTATAGATGTTTAAAATACACTAAGACTCTCCCTAGAACAGGCTAATGGGAAAGGCTTAGCTCTATTAACTAGATTCTTTTGAGATGTGGGATTGTATTGCTTTTAAATATGTAAAGGCATTCAGATGAGATAACTGTTGGATCATAGATTTTTTTTAGAAAATGACAGTGAACACTTCTAAATGCATGCTTTTAATGTGTTCCATTCTATTATTTAAATCTTTCCCCTTACAATCTTGATTATACTACGAATTTGCTAACCATGCCTTCCTTTTGCTACCACCTAAAGCAAAATAAATCCTGGGTCAGAATAATAAATACTTGGAGCGCCTGGGTGGCTCAGTGGGTTAAAGCCTCTGCCTTCCGCTCAGGTCATGATCCTGGGGTCCTGGGTACGAGCCCCGCATCAGGCTCTCTGCTCAGCAGGGAGCCTGCTTCCTCCTCTCTCTCTGCCTGCTTCTCTGTGATCTCCGTCTGTCAAATAAATAAATAAAATCTTTAAAAATAAATAAATAAAATGCTAAAAAAAAGAATAATAAATACTGTACAATTTTGTGGAAAAAAAATTGGGGGAGTTACAAAAAGACGTTCTACTCTTTAGAGAATACACTACCTAGTAAATATTTTCTCTTGGTTTGATCTGGTGACAGAAAGGACAAGAAGGCTTAAAGATAAACATCTTCAAAGTTATTCCTTCACTGCCAACAGTACAAATTCATGCTGAGATCTAACATAAATACAAAACATAAATTCTCTTTCTGATGCCAACATAACTGGTTCCATGAACTTTGAATTATCACTAGACTAAAACTGTTCCATAATTTCTTTTATCCAGGCGTTTTAATTATATAGTACATTTTACTGCATCCCCAGTTTTATGGAATGTGGAGGCAGCATCTGATTTAATATTTTCTATTCGGGCTGTTTACTTTGTAGTCAAACATTCTTCAGAAACATTTTAATCCCCCGCATACCACCCCCCGCCCCATTTTCCATCTACGGCTGTCAGTTCTTATTTAGAAAGGTTAATTGAGACTTGGAGTCTCCAAGCCTCTGATACAGAAGCAGCTTTTTCTGGCCTTAATAGTGTTCTTTGAATTTGCTGCCAGGTCTGATTCCACATGTAAATATTTGCCTGAATTCGTTAAAAAAAATTTTTTTTTCCACAAGAGTGGGGAAGGGAGGTTACCATAATGCAATTTATGATATGAGAAAACTAACTTTCATTTCTACCCCCTTCTTTTTGCTAATTTCTTGGTCATCGTCAAATCTGCAGATGTCTTCATTACTGCTTTTCATTAAACTTCTAGCCTCCTTTGCAACTGCTGAATCAACCAGGAAGTAGCACAGCACATTAACAGGAGCCCATGCTGTTTTAATTAACTCCCCTTGATGTCACAGAGGAGGCTGGGTCAAGTGAGCCCTTCGCTGTGACCCTTAACTCTTGAAAAGCGAGCCTCTTCTCATGAGAGCCAGCTTTGAGCTACAGAGCATGGACTGCTGACACATTCCTTTTTCACCTCTGCAAAATGCAAAGCCTGCCTTGGAACATAGTGGAAATAACCCACCACAGAAGAAAGAGTCTGTGAGCCCAAAAACTTGCTGTGGATCTTGGCTTTTTGCTACAGCCTTCTGCCGGGAAGGAAGAAACCTTGTCTCTTTCCACCACCTCACATCCTCTTTCCATCCAGAGGTCACCCGCCCAGATGAGACAGAGGAAGGGAGCTGATGAGCCAGGCCCTATGCTCCCTGATCTGGGCCTGCACTGTTTGATGGGCATATAATGTGAGCCACTTTGATCAGTTTAAATTTTCTAGTAGATACATAAAAAAAAAAAAAAAAGGTAAAAAGAAACAGAGGAAATTAATTTTAATAATATGTTCTATCTCAACCTTCCCAAAATATTTCAACATGAAATCAATAGCAACTTTATTAACAAGATATTTTACTTTTTTTTTTAACTGAGTCTTCAAAATGTGCTGTTTATTTTATACTTGGAGTCTATCTCGATTCAAAAATGAACTCTGCATTGGAGAACGATTTTCTGTTAACTATGTTTCACAAAATCCACAGCTGAAAAGATAGATTTACAAGCTGTTCCAAGTATACTAGAAATTCTTTTCCAATAACTAACCAAGTAGCAGGGTTCAAAAGTTAATTGAAATTAAAGTATGCCTTCGACTCTTAGCTGCCCTACCCTGCATTTCAAGGGCTCGAGAGCCCGTGTGGCGGGGAGCCACCATACTGACGGCACCAAACCCGGACCCTGCTAAAGCGAGGTCCACGAGATGACAGCGTCAGCATCACCGGAGACTTCGTTAGAAATGCAGAGTCTCATACCTCATCCCAGACCTAGCAACACAGAATCTGCGTTTTAACAAGATCCCCAGGTAATCCATATGCGCAATAGAGTTTGGAAAGCACGGATCTGTTTAACACGACCAGGAAATTTGGTACTTATTGCATCCATTTTACAGATGGATATATACTGCAGCTCAGAGAGGTTACCGAATGTGCCTAAAATCACGGGACTAGTAAATGCAGGAGTTGAAATTCCAACTCAAACCTTGCCCGTGTTTACGCCCACGCTCTAATATTCATCACCCGGAGCATAGGTTACGTACTTGCAGTGGTGTGGAAGTTAATTTTAAATGGCGCCCAGAGAGCATCTAAAAAAAAAAAAAAATACAAAGGCTAAAGATTTGTCCCTTTTCTACCCCCTTTTAATTTTGCTAATAAGATCAAGCATGAAGTCTCTGATTGGTGCCTTCATTTGTTCAGTACCCAACCCTGGATGAAGGGAGTCACAACCTCTAGAACCTCCCGCAAAGTCTCTAGCTAGATCCGCATGGCTTTGTTTCCCTTCATTGTATTTATTCTTACTTTCACCTGTCCTTTATGGCAAATGATGCTGACTTTCCATTTACAGGAGTCACGCAAAAAGCAGATGTATTTCAGTAGAAGAAAGTGGTCATAAATGCAGATGGCACGCAGGTGTGGCCTCGTGGAGGAGGAGGTAGAGAAAGGACTGAGGTGCGAGAACAGCTCTGGCTGAAGGTGCCTCCCCAGGAGGCGGGGTGGGGGGGGCAGCAGCTCAAGCCTAAAGACAACCGGGGATCACCAAGAATTTCGTGCCCTTCTGCATAAAGCACTTTAACAATTGTTATTCTTCTTTATTTCCATGTGTCGTCGATGTGAACTGTATTTGTTTATTGGATTGGTTGCCCAGTATTTCCTACTTCCCAGCACAGAAAACAAAGTGTCTTCTTGTGAGCTCCTCAACTTGATGGCAAGGCTGCGGGCTTAAGGGCAGCCACTGGGTGCTTTTGCTCCTGGATGAATGTAGAGCAGGTGCCACGAGGAAGCTGGGGCAGCTTTGGGCTCATCGTGGCAGCGGTCCTGTAGCGGCAGCCGGGAGGGAGGCTCCCTTGGTAACTCTCTAAGTGCAGTGGTTCTCCAGGTCTCCTGCGGTGATCCGTGGGAGATGCGGTATCATTCCAAGACTGCCTCTTCCCTTTATAGCAACCGGAGTTGGTTTCTGTCTTTTGCAAATAAAATCCCTGATTGTTAAAATGGGATGATCTGATTATCCACGGAACCCACCAAACTACCAAGTCCCAAGAGAGGAGAGTCTGTGTCCTCTTGTTCAAGTGGCCCAATCCCTGGGGCCATTGTTTCCAGCAAGGTCAGAACTCAAAAGTTATTGATGAATGAATGAGTGTTGAGCAGGTAGGAGATGCCAATAAACAATGTTAAAAGGTCATACTGTGCTTTTTCAAAACAAGCTAAAAGTATTCTAGCTTTAATTCTGATTTAAGACAATCTATCTATGAAAAATTCAACTTCGGAGACAAATGAATAATAGCCCTTTACTTCCCCAACTAATTCACCCAGGGTTCCTTCCCTTATTTTCCTAGTGTGAAGTTTTGCTTTCTAACCATAAACTAGTAGAGGAACTTCAACACAAGAGAGCGTAAGGGGAAAGTTTGTGCGTCGTGAATGTGTAATGATTTCAAAATTAAAGGACATAAATCATCAAAAAATAATACATTCAGAGCCACTGGCAAGAAGACATGGTTCAGCTACGAAGGTTACACACATCTGAAATGGAAACGTCAATCACAGAATTTTTCAGGAATTGGTATATGGTTTGCTAAATCACAAAGGTACGCTAAGCCGTTTACCAACATGACTATGCATCACAACAACCGGAGTTACGGACTTCTGTGGCCCTTTGCCAGGTGAGGAAACTGAGACACAGCAGAGAAACTAAGCACTTCGCCTAATTTGCCTTCAGTCAAAGACCTAACTAAGAATCACAGTTAAAGAGCCAGGATTTAAAGATCAGCCTGACTCCAAAGCTTAAGATTTTAAGCACAAGCTAACCCCATGGCCTATAGATTTGTGACATGTATTGGTAATAAAGACTTTGACTTCATTTTTGATGTTTGACAGCTGACAACTTTCAGGTTCCCACGCCTCCCGCCTCTTTTTGCCTTGCATCAGGGCAGGTCCTATGTGGAAGTCCGCCCCTTTCCTCTCTTGGTGCAAGCGGGGAAGATCCCCTCACTGCAGTCGGAACTCTGACCTCCTAATCACACGCACAAAACCACTCCCTCCTGGCTTCTCTCCAGCCAGTTTCAGCCCAGCTTGGGTGGCTGCCTTGATCCCCCTAGAAAGCCTCAGTGTGTGAGTAATAAGTCTCTTCAAATTCTCATCCAAACAAATTTTGGGGCAGGTGGTGTCGATCCCACCCTTCATGGGACAAGCACAATCCTGTATTAAATGTCAGTGCTGACCCCTAGGTTGTGAAGTCAGCAGTCTTCATAAAAGGGTGTTCTAAAAAAATAAAATAAAATAAAAAAAGACTATCTATGAAACTCCTTTTTGTGTTTACTGCACACACAGAGAAATTCATTTATTTCCTTGTCTAATTTTTGTGAATATTACTGTCAAGGGAGGGGTAGTTCTGTCTTCTTTCCCGCTTCAAGCTCATTTCTGTTTTCCCCTAGGACGTTTTCCAGCTCAACGAAATAGGGATTAGTTATTGATTATTTATTAAGCTGAAGTTTACTAGTGGGCAGGGTCACTGGAGTGTGAAAGTTAGCCCGCAGGCTTAACACTCTTCTGCTTTTTGTCCACTGAAACATTCAGGGCAATGATCCTACAAAGTTTGTGTTGTCTTTCATCCCCTTGATGTGTCCTCACTACCCTCCCTGCTCAGCTTGAATTCCATGGCCAGCCATCATAACCCCTCCTTTGCTTACATCTTCAACTCCATTACTATGTCTCACTTCATCATATCCTAGTTACATCCACCTCTCTGCCTCCTCACACCTGTCCTTGAAGGGGGCTGGAGAACCATAAAACAGGTGGTGCTGAGCAAAGCACAGGTTGCTGAATGTAAGACAACAACCCTCAAATGGTCCCCTGGTGCTGCCCAGAATTCCTACCCTATGTCCCTAATCCATTCACTCTCCCATGCTGTAAGGTACTTATTCTATACCTTTTCCTTTTCCTCAAACCTCTAACATACCCTCCCACACTTTCACTCTTGGCTGATGAACTTGTTTCCTGCTTCACCAGAAACATTGAATCAGTTGGAAGAGAATTTCAGCTGACCCTCAACTGGCCCCCAATCCTGCGTTGATGTACCAGCATCTGCACCTACACACTGTGCCTTTCTGCCTGGAATCAGAGGAATGATACGTGCTCCTATGAAAACCCCTGTGCCCCAGACCCCTGTCCCCCTCACCTACACAAAGACATGATGGAAGCAATTTGCCACTTCTCTCCTAGATCATCAGTCTTTTACTTTTTACTGGCTTATTCCCATGGGCATGTAAATCTTCTCTTGAATTCATTTCCCCTGATGGTTGCCCCAAAGTTCTTCTTACTCCTTTTTGCACTAAAAATCCTCAAAGAGATAGCCATGCCATCTCTAAACCCTCTCCTCACACTCTCTCTTAAAACCACTACACTCAGCTTTATGATTCCATCCAAACTGCTCTTGTCAAGAAAAACCAATGACCTCCATATTGTTTAATCCAATGGTCAGATTCTGGATCCTTCTTTTACTGAACTGAGTGACATCATTTCCTCCATGGCATACTTTTTTCATTTCCTTCCCTGACACAACATACCCTTCCCTTTTACTAGTTACTCCCTCTCTGTCTCTTCTGATGGTTCCTTCTTAATGTGGGAGTACCCCAGGGATTGGTCCTTGATTCTCTTCTCTATCTTTATTCACATTCTTGGTGATGTCATTATGGCCTGAAATACAAGTCTACATACAATCATATCCAAATGCATATTTCTAGCCCAGACTCCTTTACTGAGCTCCAGATGTGTATGCCCAAGGCTTTCCTGACATTTCTACTTAGATGTCTAATAGACATCTGGAAATCAGCATTTCCAAAAATAAGCTTCTGATCTTTCCCCCATCCATAGTCATCTCAATTGACAACTTTATGTTTGCAGTTTTACAGGCCAAACTTTGAAGTCATCATTGGTTTTCCTCTTTCTCTGACACTCCATCTTCATTCCAGCAGGAAATTTTGTTAGCTCTAGCTTCAGAAGATGTTCGGAATCCAACCACTCTGTATTACCTCCATGGCCACCACCCCGGTCCAGACCACCATCACCTCTGTGTAGCAGATTACTGCAATAGCTTCCTGACTGGTTTACTTCCTTCTACCTTTGTCCTCTGAAGTCAATTCTCAACAGGACAGTCCTGTTAAGGGAGATTGTTTCAAAATATAAGTCAGATACCTTCATCACTTCATGCTCAGCAGCGGCTGCTCATTCAAATTCTCACCATGTCCTCTGGGTTCTTTATAATCAGTCTCATCTCTCCTCCCTTTACCTCACCATCCTCCTCTTCTATGACTCTCCAAACCACTCCTCCATTAGCTATGATGGCTCCTTTGCTGTTCCTTTGAAACACTAGCTATGGTCTCATTGTAACGTCTTTTTATTTGCATTAACTATTACCTCCAGCTGGAACATTGCTCGCACAGATAGGCTGACTTCCTCACCACCTCTAAGTTCTTGTTCGAATTTTACCTTCTCATCGAGATATCCTGATCACCTGTGACAACTTCTATTTTCCAAATAAGGCCATAACAATACTCTCATCCTGAAACTCTTACAGTGCCATCTTACTATTCCTCCATTAAGATATGGAGTCTATGTCCCTTCTGCTTTCAACCTGGGTGGACCTTTGTGACTCAACCAGCAAAGAGAAACTGCATAACTTGAGGCTGTGTCATAAAAGGTGGTACATTTTCCAATAAAAGGAACCAGGGCTCCTTATGGAATGACTGATATTAGGGGATAGAGTAGAGAAAATACAAGAGGTCCTGGAAACATCCATCCCAGAGTATAAGGGAGTATAAATCAAACAGATACACAAATATTCAGAACGTTAAATGCCTCTGACAGAATTGGTGCCCAATAGATGAGTTACCTCGGTCTTTGCCTGGTACTTAGTTTTACTGAGAATATTAGATGGCTGCAGTCCTCTCTGTGTTCTATACTGACGGATTCCAGTAAATGGCACCATAAGCAGAATAAACACTGTTGAATCCCCTATTGCCATTGGTGTCCATTTTAAATAAGAGGTGGGGCTCCCACACGATTTCAAGGAAGCTTGGCCCTCTTTGACCTGGGCCAATATGTTGAGTATACTACAACTGTGAGTACGAAAAACTGGTCTCCTGTGGTATGCATCTTGAAGGGGGAATGAGAGGACCTTGTCCAGATCATACCACCGGTCAGCTTGAGGCTTAAAAGGAGAATTTTTATTTGCTAAATTGCTAGAGTGAAATCTATACATTTCTATAACTCCAAGCCTTTAGTTTCTCCTAAAACAAATATATCATCAGCTTAACAATCCCACAAGGTAAAAATTGTACATAGTGGAAAATTCTTGTACTTTGGTCGAGTTGTTTTATGAGAAAAATAAGAAACCTTGCTGTCAGAATAATATAAGACAGCTTGTGGGTTTTTTGCCTTGAGTTTGCGTGGGCAGGAAATTTATTCTTTGCTTGGTACATCTTTGAGCTGCACACAGCTGTGTGAGATTCCAGTTCTTTACAAATTGCTAATAAAGAAGATAATGCCAACATTTGCACTCTCCTCAAAAGTCAACCACTGAAGATTTAAATCAAGATTTCTGGATAGAAAATCTTAATCTTTTGAGTCATGTTGCCATCCTTTTAAATTCGCTTCCTAACACTGAAGTGAACTAAAATTAGAATTTGAGATAAGGCAGAAGCAATGCAACAATTTTCTCATTCATGTAACATGTACTTAGGAGCATCTAATCCATTTGTATGCGTTTAGAAATTTTTTGAAAATGACAAAATGGATTTGATCTCCAAATATAAGGATTATGTTAAGTTCTGCCAAAGAAAAAGAAGGTAATTAATATTTGTTGAGTCCTTACTACGTGTCAGCCCCTTTCCTAGGGTTCCAGAATTGTTGTGACATAAACATTCTTGATCCCATTTTACACATGAGGATACCGATGCTATGTAAGTAGTAAGGAACCAAGTGGGATTTTACCCTCAGACGAATCGATTCCAAGGCCTGCTGTATCACATTACCTCCTATAATCCCAAATTTCATCCTGACTAGAAATTTTTTTTAATTTTACTTTTTAAAAATGTCCTCACAAATATTTTCATTTCACTTAAAGCAAATTTGATTCAGTTGAAACCACAGAGAAAATGAACATCTATTCCAGAGTCATTTATTTTTTAAGTAATGTGATACTGGCTTTGGGTGTGGGAAGTAGAGTCAGAGGAAGCACTGCAAAGAAGGCCTCTGCTCACCTGAGGTGGTTTCCGCGTTGATCCTCCCACCCTTTCCCTCCTCCCTCCCTCCCTCCATTCATCCCATCAGTTGAGCTCCCATTTCTAGGTGCTGGGGCAGGGCACTAGAATAAAGAGAGGGAAAGAAAGTACTTAATCCCAAAGAACTTTCAGGTGAATGGGTAGAAAAAACACCCGAAGTAAGCATTTTAAATACAATGTCCTACCACGGAAGGAAGGATGAGAGGCAGGGGATCTTGGAAGGAGGTAGGCTTTTGGAGGAGTCAGAAAAGGGTACTTAAAGTTACCTCTGAAGGATGGATAGAGATGAACAGAAGACATTCTGCTTTGATAAAAAAGAAGTGGGTTTGGACGAGACCAACTCCTACATCCATGATGACTCACGCGTCCGCGGTCCACACTGTAACTAACCTGAGGCTCAGGGCTTTGCTTACCTTTCACAGTCCCAGCTCACACATCCAGATGCCAGCTGGTAGGACAGCCAATTCATATCTCTTCCGGGTTCAAGGCAATCTTTACACTCCACCCTTGGGGACTTATTCATTTTTAAATGCAGGCTGGAACATATCCAGGAGCTAAAAAAAAATCCTGATCCTGGAACATGCCAAGAGTCTCCCAAATTCATGGGGACACCCATGGCATCGAACGTGGTGGTGGTGATGGGGAAAGGGGAGAACTGTAGAGTTGTCTAGTCACTCTCAAAATTGATGCTTCTCAGCTAAGTTCTGTGGACAGCCTGACTGTGAACACACCGGGGGTGCTTCCTAAAGCTGGAGTGTCCTGGTCCTACGTGCCACTGAGGCAAAATCTTTGAGCATGGGACCCAGAAATCTTTCCAGACCCATAGCATTCTGAGCCTTTGGGCCCCATGTTTCCCCAGAACTAGTATAAGAAGACTGCTCATTGCCACCATGTGAAACTGCTTATTCATATAGAAAGAAAGGAAGGAAGGAAGGCAGGAAGAAAGGAAGGAATGAAGGAAGGAAGAAAGAGAAAAGAACACCAAGAAACTCATTATACACAAAGTGCTGTAGCTATGGCATGGCCCTTCTCTCAGGGAGCTTGTGTCAGGGAGCAGACACCACGGCAGAGGCAGGAGTCTAAGCGATCTGTTGGGGGTGATGCCTATGAACGATTAAAGGGAAAAGAGATGGAGTCACCAGGGTGGGCCTTTCCACCACAGAGCAGGTCTGAGTCTCCAAGTTTGGAGAGAGTATGTCCTGGCCTCAAACACTGTGCCAAACCCCAAAGTCGCTGCAGCTGGAGGCCATGGCCTGACCGCGCCCCTGGTGACAGTTCCGTCCTGAAGGGAGTTCTGAGAGGAGCATCTCCACAGCTGCCCCAGAATGTGTTTTCGAAATAGAGATTGAGGGTCTGAGTCTAATCAGTGGAATGCCAGGAAGAAGGGATGTGGCAAAGAGTGTGGACTCGGGCATGTCTCTGGAGCCGGGCAGACCTAGACCGGAATCCTGCAGGCTCTTTGACTTAGTGTGTCACCTCAGGTAGGTGACCTAACTCTCCATAACTGTCTCCTCATGGTCAGAGTGGGCTGGTCTATAGAATAGGCCATTTGGGACTGGCTAATGATGGTACAGATAACATCTTTCTTATTCCCTAATGATACACACACACACACACATACACACACACACACCCCACAATTGGCTTCTTCATTTGGATGCAAGTTTTATTTGCTAACAGGGAAGAGAAACCAGAAAACAAAAAAAGGCAAACACTGAATACGGGCACAAAGCTTCTTGTTGACCTGGTCCAGACTGGATTTGCATCTCCTGTGACTGGCACGAGGTTAAGGGGTTCACGGGCATGGCAAGACATGGTATTTACAGAAAATGGTACTATCTGTAGGCCACACTAGGGTTCATGACGTATGCCTGCCCAAAGCTGGATGGCAGTGCTGGGGCTCATCACCCCGGCCCCATCAGGGTGTTCCAAGGACTGAAGGACTGGGGGAATTGATGTGCTGTGTAACCTGTGTTGCGGGGCACAGTTGGGAAGCTCTACCATTAGTTCCTGAATCTTCTCAGGAGATTATGGAGCCTCTGGCCACATGGGGAACTGCTAAAGGGCCAAGTTGACACAGAGGGAGAGGAGACTGTCTTTTCATCAAACACAGAGAGGTCTGAGCATCCTGAGGACAGAACGTTTGGTAGCATCGGCGGATGGACGGTTGGAAACAGCTGTTGTCATTTCACGGTATGGAGTGACGTCTGTGAGGAAGAAAAAGAACAGAAGAGACTGTGTGGTGACTGGGGCCAAAAGACTGAGTAATGAGGAAAAATGAGGGCAATGTTGTGACTCACAAGAAATACAATACGGTCATCCGAATGACCAAAGATATATTTCTCATGTGAGAAATATTGTTTGGTCTTTGTCCATGGTTCCTGGCTCACAACAACCAAAATCCTTGGAATTTCCTGAGTGATAAGACCAGTAGGAGCATCTTTTGTCATAATATTTGGACTTTTGTGCTTAGTTCCTGAAATTGCTTCAGACAGTAAAGGTGAAATGGGTGTCTTGTTATCCCTAAGAAGACCCTTTCCACCACTACTGGGTTTATGTTAATAAGGTGAGTTTTGAAAAGCATCTGGAGGAGGGGAGAAGGGCTGGAGGTTGAGTTCATCGCCAAAGACCAATGATTTAACCAATACTGCCTGTGTAATGAAGCCTCCACAAAAACCCGAAGGCCAGGGTTCAGAGAGCTTCAGGATTGGTGAGCACGAGGAGACCCAGGAAGCAGCACACTTGGAGAGATCATGGAAGCTCTGTGCTCTCTGCCCAAACTTTGCCCCGTGCCTCTCTTCATCCAGCTGTTGATGTGCCTCTTTTAAAATCCTTCGCAATACATTGGTAATCTAGCGAGTAAGTGGGTTTCCTGAGTTCTTGGAGCTTCTGTAACAAATTAACTAAACCCAAGGAGAGGGCAGTGGGAACCTCTGGTTTCAGTCAGAAGTCAGTCAGTCAGAAGTACAGGTTAACCACCTGGGCGTGCTGCCGGTGTCTGAAGTGGAGGGTGATCCTGCAGGACCACGCCCTCTCTTTGTGAGATCTGCTGCTCTCTCTGGGGGTTGGTAGTGTCAGAATTGAGTCCCATGGTAGGACACCCAGCCTGTGTCCAAGAAGTGCTTGTTGGTGATACAGGGAAACCTCCCCTGTAGGAAGTGGGCGATCAGAAACTCTTTAATGAGGTACCCCTTGGGGAACACCCAGAAGAAACCTGAGAGGCACTTGGAGTTATTGAAAAGAACTTTTAAGTCAAGAAGAATCTGGGTCACAAGAAAACAAAATTCTCAGAGTAGTTGGGAACATTAAACGAGCTAAGTATGGAGTCAGGTACACACACCACCACTCTGTAAGTGGTAACTGGGATTATGGGTATTGGGTCTTCTATTAGTTAGGTGTCTTTGGATGTAAGTAACAGAAGATAACTTGAACATGCTTAACCCAACAAAACTGTGTGCTTGTGCATGCATGCATGAGTGTGTGTATGTGGTACTTATTGAAGAAAATAGAGGTATCTTGTAGGAACTGAGGACAAGAATCTACTTGACTCTCAGGAGGAACTGGAACCAAGGACTGAGAAACCATTAAACCACAAAACTTCCAGAAGTGAATGTCATCACAGACCAACTGTCTCTGCTTCTCAGTCCACTTCCTGTGCAAAAAACCACAACTCCTGAGTCCATATGAAGAATTTCTTAAAGCAGACTCCTGCAGGATATCTGATTGGTCTAATTTGACTCAGGTGTCTAAACATCCTTCAAGTAAACTTTGGCCTAGAGTGTGGGACCCCAGAGCATAAAAAAAGGCCCTTGGTGTTCCTTCCGGGATAGAGGTGAGCAGATGCCCGGTGCATCTCTTGCTCTGGTCTGATGGAGGTCTCACCAGGGCAAGGAGAGTACTCTCATTTTCGGAAAACTTGAGGAAAATGCAATAAAAGGATTATTTACAAAGACATGGCAGGGTGTAGAGGATAGTGTCAAATAGGGTCAAAGAAGTTCCCAAACCAGACTCTTTGCACCCCAGACCCAACCAGAAGAGGAGAAGGAGTTCAGAACCAAAGGCTGGAAGGCACTGTGAAATTCTTGTGTGGGCTGCAAAAAAAGCCCAGGAGAACCCTGGAAGAAGGAAGCCAGGCAAATAAATTCCCTCTTCATGCACTCCTTTCCGTGGATCTTTTACAGGACACCCTACTGGCCAAACCAGCATGTAAGGAGAAGATCCTTGACACTAGTCTCTACAGGCCTTCCTGGCAGGGAGGAGAGGAGGAGAAGAAAGGTGGAGGCTGGGTCTGGAGGGCGGAGAGATATATCTGGCACTGATACTTTTCACATTATTCAGTGACAGCAAAGAAAATCACCCTACCTAATTTTTAATGGCTCTCTTTAGAAAGCAAACCAGGGAGTTTATAGCGTCACGCTATCATCGAGGCCAGACAGCTGTAATTTCCACTTCCATCAAAATAGGCTATTGCCCATTCTATTTACTCCAAACCCCTACTCCTTGACCCCCTCCCCTGCCACCTCACCCCACTTACCCATCCAAGACCAGATCCAAATCCTGCCTACTTTCTAAGGGCTTCCATCTAACACTCTCTCCCCTCTCTGATTTTTGTAAACTTTGCATAGCTTGGCACTGACTCATGCCCTAATCTGTGTTACAATTTTTGTTCAGGTTCGTGTTCATTCACTTCTGGATCCTTTGGAGAGCTTGCACAGATCATCGCCCATAGAAGATGCTCAAGAATGTCAGGCGAGTTGTTGAAGGAGGTATGAAGAGTTCGGCGAATCTCGTTTTTCCTAGGGCGGTGTCCCTTCTTTTACGATTGCTTCCTGGATCCTTTAAGTTTAAAACTTGGAAAATACACAGTTCAACAAGTTAGAACATTTGTGAAAGGGTTTATGTTTACCTCACAAGGCTGGCACAGTTCAGATGTTACCCTTGGGTTACTCTTGAAGAACTATTATTTACATTTTAACTATTACTGAGAAAGGGTGGATATTAAGTAACACAGAAATGAATCACTCTTCTATTTCTTATAGAGAGATAAGAGATGGAATTAAAATTATTAAAACCTATGTGAACTACATCTTAAGATGGTATTAACTTAAAAGGCAAATAAAAAAAATTAAAAAAAAACAAAAAAAGGCAAATCACACAGGATAAAATTGAAGGTGAATATAAAAATAATCTATTTTATATCTTTTAACCTTATTCCAATAATTCATTTGGGGTCTGGAAAACTGCCCGATTTTCTAAGTGGGACACTAGAATCAGACAATAGTTCACCCTTTCCAGTCCCATAGTCTCAAGATCACCCTTGAGATTTCCATCTTTATACTTAGAGACCCTTCCCAGAATGTCCAACTCATTGTCTTTCCCTCCTATTGCTTCTGCTTTGAATTCATTAGTGTTGATTCTACTCTTCTCTGCTCCCACATGCAATCAAACACCACACACATCTCTCCCATCTGCTTACAAGGTATTGAACTGTGTTGAACACAGATCTCTTTCCCCAAGTTGGGAGTAGTTAATAAGAAACCACAAGAAAGTCAAGTAGGAGTTCAGTGATGTGGGTAACGATACCTGGAAAGTTTTGTAAGAAGGATTAAATAAGATGAGGAGCTCTTCCCCTGCTGCCCCCCGGGTAGTGCACCAGCAGAGGCTCGGTGCAGTCAAGATTTCGCTGCACCCATAACCTACCACCACGGCCAAGGAAGGCATCACTGCTGAAGGTGTAATGGACGTTAACACTACTCTCCAAGAGGTGAGGAAGACCGCCCTCATCCATGACCACCTAGCACATGGACATCCCCAGACTGCCGAGGCTTTAGACGAATGCCAAGCCCATCTTTGAGTGCTTGCATCCAACTGTGATGAGCCTATGTGTGGCAAGTTGTAGGAGGCCCTTTGTGCTGAACACCAAATCAACCTAGTTACGGTTGATGACAAGAAACCAGGGGAGGGTATGTGCTATGGTGAGAAAAAAAATTTTTTAATTAAAAAAGAGAGAGAAAGAGAGAGAGAGAAACCAGGGTAATGGGCAGCCCTCTGTAAAACTGACTGAGAGGGAAAACCCAGTTGTGTGGTGGTTGAAGATTATGGCAAAGAGTCTCAGGCCAAGGGTGTCATCGAGGAATACTTCAATCCAAGAAATGAAGGAATAAAAAATTGGGTTCTTTTCCCTCAGTCACTAGCTAAATAAAAAAATAAGATGATGCATACAAAGTAGCAGCCCCTAGGGATACATGGTAAATTCAAAATCAACAGTAACTCTATAGTTCTACAAATAACGAGAAACATGGCCTCCTTCCCCAAGAGTACTCATCCGTGGAGACCAGACATAAAACTGGCATGGCAAGCTGTAAGTGCTGGGATCACTTAACACCTCCTCTCTATACTTCTGGGCAGGACTGGCTTGGTTGGTGAATAAGCAAGTTTGGAAAAGAACAACCTTGGACTCCGTGAGCTCATGTTCTTTCGCATCACCAGCGATAACATCTGAAAAACAACAGTAGTCACCTCCTACATATCCCCACAAAAACACTTAGCTGTTTCTCACTGACAGATTTCCTCTCTCTCCCAGGGTTCTAAATTCTTAAACTTTTGGGGTCAAGCTTCTGCTACAGTCCTAAAGTTTGCCTAGGCAGCCCTATAAGAGGTAAACAGTGCTTGAATAAATGGAGAGACAGTTGAGCGAGGAAACTCTCTTTCTGGCCTCGGGAACCAGTCTTCCTGGAAAAAATACCAGACCACCACAGAAAAACTCAATCCTGAATCCCCAGCTTACAAGACATTTTGCTGCTTCTTTTTGAATTCTCTAGTCCCCTTCAAGTATACCACTGACCTTATCTTCCCTCTCCCCAAGCCCTAAAATCCTGCAGTGAGTTATAATAATAACAGTATACACCACCTATCACATCATAATAAACTCTTGGCATACATTGTCCCATTTAGTCCTCATATTAACTCGATGATGTAGGTATGAATATTATTCCTATTTTGTGGGTGGGCTACTGAGGTTCAGGGAAGTTAATATTGTTCATCAAATCACTGGCAAATGGTGAAGCCAGAACTTAAACCCATCTCTGAATCCAAAGCGAATACCTTTAATCTCTGTACCAAACACTTCCTGGGACCTTCCTTCACCCCAACTTTCATCGTCGTGGGGCCAGTTTGGAGGATGTCTTTGGCTATACTCATTTAAGCATATGCTTCTGTCTTTAAAGTCTACATTCATATTTAGTTCAGTTTTTTTTTAATTCTTTTCACCCTAACAGAATTCATAGTTTTTGCACCATACCCAGTGCTCCATGCAATACGTGCCCTCCATAATACCCACCACCAGGCTCCCCCAACCTCCCACCCCCCGCCCCTTCAAAACCCTCAGATTGTTTTTCAGAGTCCATAGTCTCTCATGGTTCATCTCCCCTTCCAATTTCCTTCAACTCCCTTCTCCTCTCCATCTCCCCATGTCCTCCATGTTATTTGTTATGCTCCACAAATAAGTGAAACCATATGATAATTGACTCTCTCTACTTGACTTATTTCACTCAGCATAATCTCTTCCAGTCCCGTCCATGTTGATACAAAAGTCGGGTATTCATCCTTTCTGATGGAGGCAAAATACTCCATAGTGTATATGGACCACATCTTCCTTATCCATTTGTCCATTGAAGGGCATCTTGGTTCTTTCCACAGTTTGGCGACCGTGGCCATTGCTGCTATAAACATTGGGGTACAGATGGCCCTTCTTTTCACTACATCCGTATCTTTGTGGTAAATACCCAGTAGTTTAATGCTATGCTGAGCTATGTAATAGACACAAAGAATTCTGCTCTTAGTTTCATTTAAAACTTAGCTTTCTTTCACCAAGTGAGGTGTGGGCCCATTTGGATAGTAAATCCTGGCCTTACTTCCTTCTCCATACAAAAGTTGTGCACACATTAGTAAAGCACTGGGCATGGGGCATTAATCCTTTGGTTCTTTAGCTACTAACTCCCTGAAAAGCCCACCAAAATAACCTCTTGGTCAAGCAGAGCCAAGTTCATTGCTTATTGCAATAAGGGAGAGTACCATCTTGATAAAATTTTAGTGTGTTTCAGAAAGCGGGCTTCAGGAATGAATATTTATAAGGTTTAGGCAGTTGGGTTTAAAGTGGGATTTTCAGCATGGGGGCCTGCTTGTGACTGGGTCAAGTTTGTGATATCATAGTTTAAGATTGGTGAACTCAGGAAGGCTTGGGTTTTGAAGGAACTCTTGATAAGTAAACAACTCTTTGATAAGCAATCTGGCTTTCACAGTTGGACAGTCTATTCTTCAGATAAATGAATTCTCAAGATGTTCTTGAAACAAATATTTTGCAACTGTATCTCCTTGGGCAAGAACTTCCCATTATAGAAAGTTACGCTAAGGTAGCCTGTCCTATTTCATGTAGTTACACGCGGCTTTTGCTCAGTTCTTTATGTCTCCTCTCTGTAAATAGAGATGATTATAGCCCTTACCTCACTGGGTTATTACGAGGTTTAATGAATTAATGGAGATAAAGGACTTAGAAGGGTGCCTGGCACCCAGAAGGTGCTATGGATGTATTTATTATCATCTTTACAACCTAGGACATTTTAATTAGTCTTGCTCTTGCCAGACGGAGGAAGGCTTTCAATCTAAATGGATTTTTGAGGATTTTTCTCTAATAAAGTCAGATTTATAGCAATGATAGTCACACAAGAGCTCTGCACTACTTTGATTTTGAAGTTATTCTGAATAAACTACATTCACAAAATGTACTTATATTGCCCTAGCTTTTATCACCCCTGAATTCCAGATGCATATTTCCTGTTGAAACTTAGTTTTCCTACTCTTCTTTCCCACTCTAGCAGGACTGAAGACAAAATACAGTTGACCCTTGAACAGTGCGAGTTTGAACTGCATTGTCTACTCTTATCCGATTTTTTAAAAAATGCTGTAAAGTGCTGTAAGTGTATTTTTCTCTTCCTAATGATTATCTTGGCTCTAGCTTACTCTATTGTAAATATGGTGTGTAAAACGTATAATCTACAAAATATGTGTTCATCGAGTGTTTGTATTGGTAAGGATTCTGATCAATGGCAGGCTATTAGTAGTCAAATTTGGGGCAGTCAGAAGGTATACGTGGGTTTTCAGCTGTGCAGGAATATCATACCCCTGACCCCCACATTGTTCAAGAGTCAACTGTAATCTATGATTTCTTCTCCATCCTCTCACCCAGCTTCCTGTCCAAGGTCTCAATCATTCAGCAAATATTTGTTGTTGAATATATTTGCATTCCTGTACTTGTAACAAGTACAGGAAATAAAATGACAGGCAAAACAGACATGGACCCTTCCCTCACAGAGCACACAGTCTACTGGCAGAGAGGGACATTAATCTGATGTAAGTTGCGCTGCCACAAGAGGTACTGGGGAAGGGGTGACATAGCAAAGGTATATTGTGAGATCTGCGATTGCTTGTATGCATTCACATTCAACAGGGACTAAGAACTAAGGCCACCTATGTCAACATGGCTTGATTATTTGTTTCAGGAGTGCTTGTCCAGGGAGCCAAGGCTCGTAAAGACTCTTACTGTTTGCTTTAGGGACTTTCTAAAAACAGATGTATCTGAATTCCAGGTGCTCGAACAATTTCTCAGGACAATAGATCATGTAAATGGCAAACTGCTCATTCATCAAACACCTGTTTACTTATCTTTGAGACTTTACTTAGCTTAGAGACTCATTTTACCCTAAATTCACCGATCCTAAATTTTTGTTTCAAGAACTTTGCCTGAGCTCAGTCAGATCCCCTTAAAACAAAGTTGAGTCTGGACCTCAAAACCCTATAAATATCAGCTCCTGATTTCTGAGATGTTGCTAAGGTTTACTTGATCGGCAACTTATGTTGGTGGTCTTTTGGAGAGTCTATAGCCAATCATTGAAAACTGATAGGTGCCATGGAATGAAAACACAGGAACAAGAGTGGATAACAAGGGGCTTGATCTAGAATGAGTGGGAAAAGAGAACTCAGGGAAAGCTCTGGATGAAATGATACTGGAACTAAGAATTTAATATTGAGGAAGAAGTAACTGGACAAAAGAGTAGAGAAGGAAGAGTATTCCAGGCAAAGGCCTTTAGTTGTATTTTTCTAAGAGACTGTATTTTTCTAAGATGAAACGAAGGCTATTACGGCTAGAGTGGAGGATAGGAGGAAATGAACCCCTGGGATGGGGGTAAAGTCAGACTGTAAGGACGTGCCTGGCATGTTATGTTGAGGATTCGGACTAGAATCCCCCAAAGTAAAGAGAAACCACTGGAAGGCTTAAAGCAGGAAAGTATTATGTTCTGATTTGATACCTTAACAAGATCATTCTGGCTGTTGATTGGATAGTGGATTATAGAGGAGCAAACATTGATGGGAGAGATGGTTAAGAGGTGCTATAAGACTCCAGAAAAAAAAAGCCTAAAGTAGATTTGACACTGGTATTGTAATCCAAATTCATCCTGTTTAAGTTTCCCAACATAATGTAATTTAGGCTTTTTTTTTTTTCCCTTTCTCGCTTATTTAGGCTTCCTTTAGGCTTCCACCATAGCTTCTTAACTTAGTCCACACCAACCCAGATCTACAATCCATCTGGCTCTCTGCTCACAGTATCCTGTTTTATAAAATGGGGTAAATGATAACACGTATGTTGCTCACTTCATTCAATAGTTTTGAATACCCATTATATGCCCAGAATGTGCTAAGTCCCAGGAATTTACTCATGAGCAAGACAAACATATACTTTGCCCCCAAACCCATAGGATCAAATAAAATAATGCATATCAAAGTTCTTGGAAAACTGTAAAGCTTTAGGGATTATATAGATTCTTTGATTTTCTGTTTATTATGATGTTTTGACATCTTAAAACAAAAACAAAAAACACCTTTCTGGCAGGAGAAAGCCTGTCCCTTCTGAGGCCAACCAATTCTTAGAGCTAGCAAAGGACTCAGCTGGGAGCATGCCTTTGGTATACAAACTAACCAATCCAGAGCCATACCTCCTCTATCTGGCCCTATACCCCAGGAGAAAATATGCTTTTGCCTTAATCATCCCAGGGCCAGATGTTGGGCAATTTGAGATCATCCAAATAGTTTGGAGCCTGCTGAAGTTATTCAAACATTGTAGCCAATCCTAGACTGTTTATATACTTTGCCCAGCCCTTCCTTTCTCTTAAAAAGCCCAAAAACGCTCTAGCCTCAGCTTTCCCTTTGCTCTGGTCTTCCGCCACCTGACCAAAACCTGGCACTTCCTCTGTGACCCTATGTGGCAAGAGGTGACCTTGCTATATAATATATATCGTACATATCATATATATGGTAAATTTTGTTTTCCCTCTCTCTCTCTCTCTCTCTCTCTCTCTATATATATATATATATATATGAGATAAATTTTGTTTTCTTGTACCTTTTCTGTGTTTCCTTTTGTGGCTATACTTGACTGACCATTGCATAAAAGAACACAGACCACCACATTGGCACCCTTGATTTCAACTGACAGGAGCACAAATCAAATGGCATGAACAAAAATGTTATTTATTAGCTTATGTACCCAAAAAGTCTAAGCGTAGCCTGATCTTAGGGATCTTTGGATCCAGGAGATCAAGCAATGACATCAGGGACCCCTATCTTTCTCCATCTCTTATATAGGTGCTTCCGCATGGCAAACAAAATGGTCACTTGCAGTGCAAGAATGATCTTTCAGAAAGGGTCCATCTTTCATAGAACTCCAAGAGGAAAGTTCAGGGTAGAGTTCCAATTGACCTAGCTTTGGTGATGTGCTTATTCTTGCAACCTGAGGCCAGTGCCAACCTTGATGTAATATTCTGGCCAGGCCTGGATCATGTGCCCACTCCTGGAGGGAGGGATTGGGGTGGGGGGAGTCAGTGCTCCTGAAACATACACCCTCAACATTGTTTCTACTGGTTGATGTAGGAGAAATTTGGATCCCCAGTGGAACGTTTGCTGAGCAGAGAACCACAACAACATATGCCCAGAGCAAAGATGTTCCAAACAAATAGTAGGCTCTATAATTAAGACCAAATATCTGACGTCTCTCTCATGATAGCTTTTATAGCTCTCAACTATAAATACAAGACAGGAAGGAAAAAGAAATATGAAGAGAATAAGAAAAGCGGAATAAATTCTAGAGGATGACATAACATGGGCCAAGCAGGTGAGTTCAGGATGAGAGACCTGAAGATGTTTTTAGTCTGGGGGAGGTAGAGTCAAAAACACCAGAGGGAATGGAAAAAATCAGGGAAGATAGAATAAAGAACATAGGACAAGGGTTTTAGTCTTGGGGAGCAACAGCTCATCTTTCAACATAGGAAGAAAAGAGGTTCTGATGGCTGTGGATGATCATACTTAAAAATTGTCAAGTGTTGAACCTTGAAAAAGGTTTATTTTCACCTTGAAACATCTCTTGTGTAGGAATTATCTTAATATTGTTTCACAATATTTTCTTAGGGTTATACGAAATAATGGTGTTTCTTACAATCGATCATCTCGTCAAGGTGATGAAATTTGGCCAGTTGTTATGCCAGTAATCTGAGCACCTCCATGCTCTGTTTTCTGAGCGAATGAATAGGGGATGAGATGAGGTAGTTTGCCAGTAGGGATGGGGCTGGAATGTGGGCTTGGTCAGTACACTAGTGGCGAGGGACTGACTCTTAGCTCACCAGTGACCAGCAGCAGGGTCCTGGGTCACGTGACTTTCTCTCTCTAAGCTTCAGTTCTCTCATCTACAGAAAGATAGCACCTAATCCCTATGTTTGAGACGAAGACTAACTGAAGGGGATGTGGTGGGGGAGGGGAAGAAAAATAACTTAGCACGTGGGCCTGGGCCATAGAATGGGGGAATAAAGCTTAGTCGTTGCTATTGTTGTTCAAATTATTTTTGGCTCAGTGAGATGTGAATGTTTGGAATAGCTGCCATGGCAGGGCTGAGAACCCCTCTGAGAGGTGAGACAAGAGATCCCCAGTCTGCCCATTGGCAGACATTCCTCCAGCAGAATTCAACAGAGCAGGTATAAGTGTGGGGGCGGCAGGTTGTACCGCCCGATGTTGGGCTGGGCCAGTGCAGCAACATGCCAGTTTTGCTGCCGCTGCCTTTCCTGTTCTCTCGCCAGGAACACCGTTTCCCTGTAGCCACGTGGCTCACCTCCTCATTTCACTCAGACTCTTCCTCAAATGTCACTTCTCCAGCAATGCCCCCATGGCCAGCTGAACCCAAGTGGCATTCTCCACCCCACCCTGCTTGATATTTTCATGAGCACAAGATGGCACCAGGGGAGGAAAAAGAGCTACTTCTACCCTCCAGGTCTGGTAACAAAAGACAGATTAGTGAGAGGAAAACAAACAGTTTATTAATATGTAGATCTTATACATATAGGAGAAACTCAGGGAAGAGTAACTCCTAGAAGTGGTTTGGGATTTGGGCTTAAACCCCATCCTCAGCTAACACAAAGGAAGAAAGATGTGGAGGCAGGGAGAGGCAAGTTAAGGGAAAGTGACCAGGATAAGTATGGTAAACAAGGGTAGGTTTTGTTATGCATATTATGTTGGTGTTCTCTGCCTGGATGAGAGTCTCTTTTGATTCAGAATCTTGTGATTTTTTTTTTAAGATTTTATTTATTTATTTGACAGAGAGAGAGCACAAGTAAGCAGAGCTGCAGGCAGAGGGAGAGAGGGAAGCAGGCTCTCTGCTGAGCAGGGAGCCTGATTTGGGGCTCGATCCCAGGACTTTAGAATCATGACCTGAGCTGAAGGCAGCCACTTAACTGTGCCACCCAGGTTCCCCTGGAATCTTGTCATTTCATCCTCCTTTTCCTGGATCAGAGAGGGAGACACCCTTACAAATGGTGATGTATTTTATAAATGCAAATTTCCCTTGCAAGAAGATAGCTTCTATTCTATTTTCAAAGTTTCTTCTGTATCTGCTATTTTTCAAAATGATCAGTTCAAAATAATCCTTATGCCAAAGAGGCATATTTGGGGGCATATTCTGGTTACCTAAAATCATATTTTGGGGTGGCTTATCCTGGTATCCTACAGTACCTAACATTATAGCACATTTTTACTTGTTTATATATCTATTGCCTGCCTTCCTGGCAAGTAAGGAGGCAGTTACTTAATTGTGCTTCTTATTCTATCTCCAATGTCTGGCAGAGAACGGACACATGAATAATTGTCGAACAAACAAATGAATAAATGAATGAATGAAACAGGTGATTGGAGTAATTATCAGAAGCTGAGTTCGCAGTGGAAGGGAATGAAGCCAGAAGGCAATTGACATACACGCACTCATTCATTCCAAATTATTGTTTGAACACCTACACTGTGCCTACACTGTTCTAGGTGCCAGAGACAGATCAATGAAGAAAACAAAGGTTGCATTCTCCAGGGTTTTTATTCTACTGAGGGAGAGCAAAAACAAACAAGATTAATAATTAATCATGCACTGTGTTAGAAAGGAAAAGTAGAGCAGGGCAAGCAGAATCTAGAATGCAGGGGAAAGAGTGAGAAGTTACAGTTTTAAACTGAGCCATCGGGGAGACTCGACTGAGATGGTCCTCTTTTGGCACAGACTGGAAATTGATCGTGGAGTGCATCTTGAAGCTATGCGCTGAAGCTTTTCTTAGACAGAAGGTACAGCTATTGCAGGGGACCAGGGGCGGAAGCACACCCATATCGTATGAGAAATAGCCAGGAAGCAAGACGGGGAGATGGCCTGGAAATGAGGAGGGTACAGACACTGTTCAGGGCACTGGCAGCTATTAAGGACTTGGGATGTGATTCTGAGCAATGGGAAACCAGGTGGAATTTTAGGTCATAGAGTAAGATGGTCAGGATTTTATTTTAAACAAGCTGAGAGATAATTATCTTCATTTTATAACTAAGAAGACTGAAGTTCAGAGGGCAAGTTTATTTACTCAGAAATCACGGAGCAAGGGGCCATACTGGGATTGGAACCCAAGACAGCCTACATTCACGTTCTTGGTCAACACATGCGCTGGCTCCCCCCCAGAGTGCATTTAGCACTGGTCGGGCGCCGCAACCACCAGGAGAAGAGCATTCTCTCTCTGTGTGCGACCTGAGGGTCAACAAGAACTACGTGCTACAATCTTTCTGTGTGAGTGTGTCCCTCCAGCTGAAAGAGAGCCACTTCTATTGCCCTCCCCTCTACCTGCTGTGTAATGTGAAGGAATAAGAAGAATGGCACCAAAGCACTGGCAGCCCCAGCTCCAAATCTAGGTGTCAATTCCTGCCACTCACACACTTGGTGAAGGAAATGGCTTCACTCCGAGCCCCCGATATTTTGTGCTGCATTCTTGCCTTGTGATCCCAGGTACAGGCATTCATGACCCAAGGGTAGCCCATCCATTGGCTAGGCTATGATATACTACCGTGGCCCCATAACATTCTATACCCCATGGGAACTAGAACATTCTGAGAGATCTGTTTGACAGTAATGTGAACAGGAACAGATGCATAAGCAGAGGATGCTACTGGGTAGAGAGAGGGAGCAAATAGCTGAGCACAGCAGATACGCCGAGACAGCACTGGTCCAGGCTGGTGGTGTCTCCATTCCTGAGCTGACTGCTCTCTGAGGTAACGCAATGTACTCTTACAAAAGTGTCCCCGCCTTTCCTGAAGTAACTCAAAAACCAGTCGAGCCAAGATAAAGCAAGTTGGCAGGTCACTCTCGATGTGTTCAAAAGATACCGCCTTTGGGTCCCCATGAAACAGGGGAGTCTCCATCTCCACCTGCCGGTTCTAGCCCTGGGGATGTCTGCTCTGTGGGCGCTGGAGAGCCAAACTCCAGACTGGAGTCAAGGCCAATTCCCCTGACTTACATTGGTGGGACTCTGGATGATGCCTCTCTTTTCTTACTTGGAAGGTGACATTCTTACCATGAAGAGCATTTCACCAAAACCCTCTTTTTTTTTTTTTTTCTACCAGGTATCTTCCTCCTATTTTTACCATGACCATTAACCTGGTCTGGAACTAAGGATCCTAAAATAATCTTAGCCAGTTAGAACCACCATCTAATATTCAATTGGATCTAATAAACACTAAATGAACACCTATTATGTGCTGGATATTGGGACCAACCCCACATAAGGGAGATAAGAGCTCAGGGAGCATTAGTCTATCCAAAAACAAGAACAAATACAAATACAAAACACCACACTCGTAGTCTTGTTTTGAGTCCATGGCACAGTTCTTTTGCATACAGAGATTTGCTTGAGGAACATAGAAAGGTAATGGTTGCTTCCTTGTGAGCTTAAGAACTTGAAGTTAGTCATTTGCAGATCCAGCACTCTCTTAGAACATCTTGCAGGAAAGGCTGATTAAAAAGCTTTAGCATGCCTCCTTGTCTCATGGACTGAATACTTCCATTAAGTTTGAATGTCCTCCTTGTTCCTTTAAAAGATGGCATTAAGCCAAGTCATTAACTTTCTGATAGCCTGTCCTTTCCCCCAGCTATCTGCTCCAGATCTGTACTTGGTGACTCAAGTTGCATGGATACTTTGATGGACGTTGGGAATGAACAAACATGTAGAGTATTAAATCTGAAAGTATATTGCCTAAACCGTTTTCTATCCAAGAGAAATGGAAAGGGAAAATTGAGTAAAATGATGATTTTCTGCCTGTTTTTTATAGCTCTGTAATCTTCTCTGTTTTTTTTTATAGTTTTTTTTAAATTAACACACAATAAAATTTACATTTTCTGCATGTGTGACTCCATACATTTTAATACGTGTATACATTCATGCAACCATCACCAGGATCAAGATACAGAAGAGTTCCATCAACCCCCCAAAAACTCCCTCTTGTTATCCCTTTGCCATCACTGTCTCCCTCAACCCCTAATCCCTAAAAGATAACTGATTATTTGTCTGCTGTCCATCATGGATGGTTCTGTCCATTAGAGAATTTCACATAAATGGAGCTATTTAGCAGGTAACCTTCTGAGACGGGCGCCTTTCACTCGGCTTAATGCCTTTGAGATTTATCCAAGTTGTTGCATGATTCAATAGTAGGTTGCATGGTATTGTTGAGTAGTCTTACATTATTTACATGTACTACAGTTTATCTGGTTATCAGTTGAAGGACATTTGGGTTGTTTTCCATTTGGGGTGATTATGACGAGAGCCGCTATACAAACAATTATGGACAAAGGGGTTTGTTTTTGTTTTTGGAAACGTATTTATTTCTCCATGGTAAATACCTAGGAGTGGGATTGCTGGATATAGTAGGTGTAAATATGTTTACTTTTATTAGACGCTTCCAAATTCTTTTCTAGGCTGCCAGTATCATTTTGCATTCCCACCAGCAAAGTAGAATTTCAGTTGCTTACCACCACTTGGCATTTTATTTTTATTTTAGCCACTCTAATAGATGCATAATTATGGTTTAATTTGCATTTCTTTAATGGCTAATTTTGTTAAACATCTTTTCATGGGCTTATTTGCCATGCTTATATCCTCTTTGGTAGAGTACTCAAGTTTTTTGTCCATTTTAAAATTGGATTGTTTTCTTATTGTTGATATTTGAGGGTTCTTTATATATTTTGGATAAAAGTTCTTTGTTGGAAACATGATTTGCAAATATTTTCTCCAGATTTGTAACTTGTCTTTTCATGTTCTTAATGTCCTTTGCAGAGCAAAAGCTTTTAATTTTAATAAAATCCAATTTATCAATTTCTTTCTCTATAGATCATAGTTTTGGTGTTTGTGTGTGTGTGTGTGTGTGTGTGTGTATGTGTGTGTTTTACTCTTTAGACTGTTAACATGGTGGATTGGTGGATCGTGTTTACTGATATTCAACCTTGAACCAATCTTGAATTTGCAGGATAAATTCCACTTGCCATGGTATATTATTGTTTTTACTTATTGTTGAATTTGACTTTATTGAGGATTTTTGTATCTATTTCCATGAGGAATATTGGTCTCTGGTATTCTTTTCTTGAACTGTCTCTTTTTTAATCAAAGTAATGCTGACCTCATAAAATTAATTAGGCAGTATTATTTCCTCTTTCGTTTTCTGGAAGAGATTTTGTGTGATTGGTGCAGTTCTTCTATACATGTTTGGTAGAATTCACAGTGAAACTATCTGCACCTGGAAATTTTCTTTTTAGCTAGGAATTAAGTTCTTAAATAGTTTTGGTTTTTAGCTAGGAATTAAAAACCAAATTAAAATTTGGTTTTTAGCTAGGAATTAAGTTCTTAAATAGTTATAGGACTATTCAGGTTACCTAGCTCTTCCTGGCTGAGCGTTGGTTTTTTTTTTTCATTGTTGTTCTATGAATTAATCAATTTTTATAAGGTGCTGAATTTATATATGTAAAGTTGCTCATATTATTCCCTTATTATCCTTTTAATGTCTGCTGAGTCTGGTGTTACACATACTTGATAATGGTAATGTGTCATTTTTCAGTCATGTTAGAGGTATGTGTGTGTGTGTATAAAATATATTAAAAAATATATATCTAAATATATATCTAGTCTTTGTAAAGAAAAAGTTTTGTTCTTATTGGCTTTTCTATTGTTTCTCTGTTTTCTTTCTTTTTTAAAAAGTATTTTTAAAGATTTTATTTATTTATTTGACAGACAGAGATCACGAGTAGGCAGAGAGGCAGGCAGAGAGAGAGGAGGGGAAGCAGGCTCCCTGCTGAGCAGAGAGCCTGATGCGGGGCTGGATCCCAGGACCCTGGGATCATGACCTGAGCCGAAGGCAGAGGCTTAACCCAGGTGCCCCATTTCTGTTTTCAATTTTATTGATATGTGCTCTTATCTTTATGTTCATCCTTTTGATTCTTTTGGGTTGATTTTCCTTTCCTTTTCTCTAGTTTCATGAATTAGGCATTTAGATGATTGATTGGAAACCTTTCTGTTTTTCTAATATAAATATTTACTACTATAAATTTTCCTATAAGTCCTGCTTTTGCTGAATCTCATAAATTTCAATACACATACTTAACTTTTCAAAATGTACTTAGAATCTATATTTTACTACTTAATGTGGAATATAAAACATTTTCCACCATATAGATCTCTTTCTTTCCTGATTTATATTGTAGCTGTCTTATATATTACATTTATATACACTAAAACTCCATCAGTAATATAATTTTTGTTTTCAACCTCAAGCATATTTTGAAATATTCAGTAAAAGAATAGTATATATTTTCCAAGATATTTATCATTTGTTTTGCTCTTCTTTCATGATTGATGCTATAAGCTTTCCTCAAGTAGCATTCCACTCAGTCTGAAGAACTTCCTGTAGCTGTTATTCTAGAACAAGCCTGCCCTCAGGGGATTCTCTTGTTTTTTCTTCATCTGAAAATGACTTTTTTCCCCCTTAATTACTGAAGAATATTTTCACCGGTTATGGGATTCTGACAGTGACAGTTCTTTTCCTTCAGCACTTTAAAAACGTTCCATTCCCGGCCCCCCACCATGATTTTTGGTGAGAAATCTATCGTCATTCAAATCATGATTTCCTTACAAGTAATGTATATCATTTTCTGATGATATCCTTCAATATTTTTTCTTTGTCAATGGCTTTCACGATTTTTAAAATCTTTAGCTTCTTGATTCTACTGTGTCTGGGAGTGGATTTCTTGGGGGTTATCTCTTTGAAGGTATGCTGAAGCTCTTGAATCTGTAAGCTCATATCTCTTGATAAATTTGAGAAGTTTTCAGCTATTATTTCTTCTAATATTTTTCTGAACAAGAATCTTTCCTTCTGAGACTCTGACAATAGAAATGTGAGGCTTTTGGGTTTTGTTCTACAGACCCCTCTTCATTTTTTTCCACGAAAAAGACTTCATTTTTTTTTCAATTTTTTTTTTTGTTGTTGTTCAAACTGGATACTTTCTATTGATCTATCTTCAAGTTCACTTTTTTCTTTGTTAACTTCTTTTGCTGTTGGGCCTATCCAGTGAGTTTTTATTTTTAAGTTGTTATATTTTTCAGTGCTGACATTTTCAAATGGTTCTTCTTTATATATTCTATTTCTTGGCGGAGGCATTCTATCATTCCATTTATATAAGAGTTTACTTCCTTACTTGGTAGAGCATTTTTGCAAGAGCTCCACTAGTCTTTGATAATTCCAACATCTATGTCATCTTGGAGTTGGCATCTCTTAACTGTCTCTTCCTGAATGAGTCATGATCTTCTTGGTTCTTTATATGCTGCATACTTTTGGATTGTATTCTAGATATCTTGATTACTATGTTATGAGATTCTGGACAAGTCTTACAAAGAAAATTGATATTTCTGTTTTAGCAGGCAACTGACACAGTTGGGTTTAAGTGGTAAATTCCAACCAGCCACATGTGTTTTATGCTTCCAATGTCAGTTCTGTTTATAAAACCTTTGCAGTACTATTCAGATCTGTCCCCTGTATGTGCCTCTCAGCTTCCAGTCCAGGATCTGGGCAATAGTCAATCCTGTTGCTTTGTTCTCAATGTTCCTGTAGTTTAGAGTCAGATCCACACATGTGCAAATCAGAAGTAAACTCAGAAGTTCATAAACAACTTTAGGGAGTTGCAATCCTGATCTCTTTCCTCTTTGTCAACTCGTTGGTACCTTCTAGATTCCTGGGGCTCTCATCCTTGGTCTGTTGGCCAGAAAGCTGGGATTTTGGTAACTCTACTCTGTTGTTCACTTTCTGCAACTGACCCACATCTAAGGCCAACTGGTAAGAGAAAACGGAGACAGACAAAGCCACAGTAGTTTGCCTCATCCCCTTGGGATCACGGCTCCTCCAACTGGAAAGGAATGTGCTCCTTTCTCAGAGTTTTTGTTTCCACATGCTCTTGTTACTGCCACTATTGCAGGATTTCTTGGAGACACAAGTGAATGAGAAAAAAGATGGAGAAAAGAAAGAAATATATATTAATAGCTTCTGCCAGCATCTCTTAGTACTAGGAATTCCCTTTCTGACTATTTGAGCTAGAATCAGAGGACCTCTCCTGGGGCTCTCTCTGTTTGTGCCTTGGTGCCCACTCTGGGTTTTCAGCAGCCCTGAGTTCATTTCAAGGGAAATCAGAAGGGTAAAAGTGATAAACTCACCATTTTGGTTGTCTTTCCCAATCTGCCTACTACTATTTACTTTCAGAGTCCTCAGATGACCCATGTATTCTGTCCAGACTTCATAGCTGCAGTTAGTAGGAGGGACAGAGTGGAATGAATGTGTTTACTCTGTTGTACCTAGAATTGAAACTCTTCGATATTCCTAAAAACTCCTTCAAGAGGCAAGAGAATAAGGCAAAGTCCCTTATTCTGAATTTCCTGCCTAACTGAATGTTTAGACCTATTAATGCTAGGAAGAGGAAAAATGTAAGTGTGGGTGGACGAGGTGGGACTATCATGTAGTCATGTGAAACATTTCAAAGCCAAAAAAAGAAAAGAAAGTCTTTTAAGATTTACTTTTTTACAGGCATATATTTTACCCAGTACCATCTGTGGGGAAGGAAATAAGAAGTGAAAGGCAAGAATTAAAATAAGTTTTGGAATCAGTAAAGGACTAAAGAAAGTTTTACTGGGCAAGTTAGTATGGATTCAGGAAAGAAGGAAATACACTATACTTACTGAGGTTTTTTTGTACCATCTCCAAGCCAGGGCTTGCCAGGAATTTCCCTTTTTCCATTTACCCTGTTCAGAAGCCCATCACAAAGAGCAAGACTTGGGTTTGCCTAAGCCTACGCTTGAGACAGAAATAAAACCCTTTACCTCCTAACAGGGGACTGAGCTGTGAGACTCTGAAAGCTTTTCTTACTGCTCATCACCATCATCATCATCATCATCTTCTTCTTCTTCTTCTTCTTCTTCCTCTTCCTCTTCCTCCTCTTCTGTTCTTTTATGGGCTCGTGGATCCATGATATTATTACATTTTCCCACACAAATAGCTAGTTTTGGCTCTCATATCCACATCCATGGAGTTAGGTCACAATAAAGATCAACCTTTACACAATGTGCCACTGTGTTAGTTGGTTTCAGTCTGAACACAGTAATTCGTGTGTATGTGTGTGTGTGTGTGTGTGTGTGTGTACTTTGGGAACTTTCCAAACACAGAGTTTAACCAAGGATATCAGTCAGATCCTGAGACCCTCCTGACAAGGGAATCATAGGTTTTCCTCCAAACCCTTTCCTCCACTATTATAAAGTGGCTTTATAATAGATTTCCGTCCCGTAACTTGTTCGGTCAGAAACACCATTTCCTTTATTCTTCAAGGACTGAGGTTGAGAAAAGGATTGCTGGGCATGATTTCTAAGACAAAATTCAGACGATTCATCTCAAATGAGGAGCTAAATTTACTTTGAAAACCTGTTCTGTTTGTCCGGAGATGACTCTCACGGAAAACACCCTAGAGCCTGTGCTCACGTGAGGGCTGTTATTCCCCAAAGCCCTGCCCCTCTTCTCAGGATCCTGGTGGGAAACAAAATTTGTAGTTGGAGGAAGTGAGTTGCTATCAGCCTAAGAGAACAACCTAACCCAGAGCAAATGGACTGTAGACTTTTCTAGGGCTGGCATCACATGTTCTTCACTTTTACTAATGCTGAGCATAGATCTTTCCACATGGTGGGTAATCCACATAATTATTTAATTAAGTGGTATCTTGACCAGATCTGAGAGAGTGGATTCATTCATCAAGATTTAATGAGTTGCCTGCTATGGGTGTGGCTTTGTTCTAGATCTCTCCACTGAGGAAAAAGAAAGAACAAAAGACATTACCTGCTTTAAAGAGACTGTTTTAGTGGAATAGGTGGGAGGTGACAACTGGCTTAGTCAGCTTGGGCTACCATAACAAAATACCATAGACAAGGTGGCTCAAACAATAGATATTTATTTCTCACAGTTTTGGAGGCTAGGAAGTTCAAGATCAAGGTGCCAGCTGACGAGGTTTCTAGCAAGGGCTCTCCTTCTGGCTTGCACATGGCTGCTCTCTCACTGTGTCCTTGTATGGCAGAGAATGAGCTGACTTTCTGGTGTCTCTTCTTAGAAGGACACTAATCTTACTGGATCAGGGCTTTACCCCAGGAAGGGATGACCTTGTTTAACCTTTCTTACTTTAAATAGAGCTCACTGGGGATTAGGGCTTCAATGGGCAAATTTTAGGGGGTGGGGGATGCAATTCAATCCATAGCACCAACCAAACAAATCAAAATCATTGTATTATATAATGGCAGTTAGTAATACAAGGAGAAT